>JAADVN010000120.1:0-32802 GCA_023335535.1 Globisporangium spinosum
CGACCTGCAGTCTCGCACTACTGCTTGGCTCTTTGTCTTTCACACCTTCTGTTGCGCTACGCCCAACAGCGACTGCGACGCACATCAATGGCGGGGGCTGTTGCTGCGCCATCGCGGGGAGGGCCAGTCGCGCTTCTTCACAACAGCAGTTTGTTGCGGTCGGCTTTGAAGTCCCAGATTGAAGTTGTTCAGGATATTGCACAAAGGTTTCGCTGAAGCAACTCAAACCATCACACAATAAGTGAAAAGAGAGCTCACACAACCAACCGCCCAGGATATGCTCTCTCAAGTTCAGTAACTGCACGGGAATCGAAGTGAAGACTTGAAGGATGTGGGCGCTTATGGCAATGGATACTACAGCGAAGTGTGGCGCCCTTGAGCGTGTTCGTGCTGTGTCTACCTTTGTTGGAACCACTGTCCCTATAAAAGGCTGCAGCTGACACAACTATGCGAACGCTTCTCCACCGGCGCTGACATGAGAGCCTTGCTCCATCACATGGAAGTGGTAGAGCGAGCGTGAAGGAGAGTGTATCGGACCTCCGAGAGGATGCGATATTATACAATGACGTTTGTGGAGCAATACTCTCAGAATTATTTAGTGTAGCCAAGAATATCTGGATATTATCCGTTATCCAGACAACATCCGGGAAATAATCCATTTTCCTGAATTTGACTGTTGAACCCATCTTTCTCGACAGCAACAAGCAGAACACTCTGAACCACGATAAGCTACAGGAAGAGTGCAAAATGATCGACGTGGTGAACAGCTGTACGAGCGCTCTGGCTGGTACAGCAGCACCAGCGACTCATGACGGAGCCCCGACTCTGACGCAGCATCGCGCACTCTCACTCGCCCTTCCGGCATGTGTCGCCGTCGTAGTCTCTGCGACGCCGAAGGCAAGTGCAGAAGCACTCGAAGAAGGAACACACCAAAGCGCACGAGAGCAGGTTGGCGTGCTGCCCCACGCTGTCGCAACCATCAGCGCGCTCCTGAATCTAGGAGGCCCGCCATTCTGGACCGCCCCGAGGGTGTGCAAGGCCAACCTCTTGTCGCTACTGCCTCGACTTGTGAGCCGTGAACCTGTGGATATGCAACCTCACGCCAGACCGAACATGTTCAGCGAGGCACTGGGCTATGCCGTCCAGAACGAAAACATGGAGATGGTCTAGTGGCTCAGCTTCGAGTATCGCGTGGGCCACTCAACTGACTACGCGCGAAAGGGGGTCGAAGCAGCCGTGGTCGTGGGGAGCATCCCAATCCTGGGGTGGCTCGCAGAATGCTACGCGTTCTTCAAGATCCAGTTGATGGTGAACGGCTCGACGCTGATCGGCTTCGCTGCGAAGAACAGCCAGCTGGAGACGCTCTGGTGGATCTACCCGCACTTGCTGAGGGCACGGTACTCGTACCATACAATGGATCTTGCGATCAAGAGCCTGAACCTGCGCGTGGTGAAATCGCTTCACTAGCATTTCCCCGATTGCACGCATAAATGGAGCCTTGACACTGCGATCTGAAGTGGGACCATTGAAATGGCTCAGTATCTCTTCGATCTCAACCGACATCACCCCAGTAACGATTTCCTGAACGACGCTGCGCAGAACGGCAATCTCGAGATGGTTCAGTGGGTTCACACGACCTTTAAGAGGAGAGGCCGACGGAGCAGCACGGTGAGAAGCGCGGCGTATCATGGATATTTTGGCATCGTCAAGTGGCTCCACACCAACTCGATGGGGCATGAACGATGGAGGTACTTGACGATGGATCAGGCCGCGAGTCAGGGCCACTTTGAGATCCTGCAGTGACTTCATGTGAACGTTCAAGGTCCGAAAGTCTGTTCCAGCGATGCCATGAACGGCGCTGCGACGAATGGCCACCTCGAGATCGCCCAATGGCTCCATACAAACCGCACAGAAGGATGTTCGTGGCGCGCACTTGAAGAAGCTGTGATCAACGGCCATTTGGAGGTCGTCAAGTGGCTGCACGAGAACGGATGCGCAGGCTTCAACACGCACACAATGGACAAGGCTGCGCGCAACAACCACCTCCACGTGGTCCAGTGGCTCCATGAGAACCGCGGAGAAGGCTACACCACGCACGCGATGGACTGGGCGACGCAGAACAACCAACTCACAATGGTGCAGTGGCTGCATGCAAACAGAGCGGAGGGTTGCACACTGTTCGCAATGGCGAGAGCGGCGAGATCCGATCACCTCCAGATGGTCCAATGGTTGCATGCGAATCGCAGCGAGGGCTGCACAAGACAGAATGTGCATTGGGCTACGCACAACAACCACTAGGGGATGGTCAAGTGGCTTCATGAGAACCGGGCCCCAGGCTACTTTTGAACGCACTGAGCGGCAAGACTTCAGGAGCAATGCTGCCAGGGTAACGGAAACTTTGAGCTAGGAGTGCCTACCCAAGCATTAGTGTAATATCAGAGGTAGGCATCCGCATAACCACAAACTCTCTCTCTCTCTTCATTCGCAGTTCTGAAACATAAATCAATTGACGGCATACATCTTGGAAAACGTTTGTGACTATGGAATTGTTGGCTTCAAGAGCCAAAGACGCGATTGTCAGCATGGTACGATCCTCTGCTTGGTCTCTGCTCGTGATCTCGTATCGATGAGCTCGCCATGCTTTGGACACACAATGCGACGAGTTACAACCACACAACAGCAACAATAATTCTTAGAATTAGCTCTCAATGGATCGTCTTCTGCGCTAGAACCCCACGATTCACCACAATCAACCAGCCGACAATTCGCACCTCCTGCACGGCTTCGAGTCGCACCTTGACGTTGCTTTCCATGCGCTCAAACAACCGCTGGACTTTGGCTCTCTCGATTGAGTTCTCTATGAGCGCGAGTAGTTTCCCCAGTTTCTTCTCTGTCGACAGCGCGCGAGCCGATTCCTGTTCCAAAGTTCATTTTCAGTAGTCAATGAGAGGTACTTCAAGTGCATCAATAGACAGACGGAACCAATTTCTAAGCGCGTTGGTGCACCTCGTCGTGGACCTGCGACCAGCGCTCGTGCTGCCGCTGAACTTGGGCTTTCAAGTCGACGAGGTCATTTGAACCGTGGCGCAGTCTGACAGCATCGTCAAGGGTCTATCAAACAATGAAAGCAAATGGTTAGTATGGAGCTGGGTGCACTGAACCACGGCGATGACCATACTAATCCAATGTTCAACGCGTACCTGGTGGATCAAAGCTCCTTGACGCTTCTCTTTGAGCTCCAAGTCGCGAAGCTGCAGCGTGACCAATTTGATTGGCTCTGCAGTAGTTGTTAATAGTAAAGACCGCCGTAAGTACAGTAAACCGACTAGAGCTGAGCATATCATTAACCTCGAACCCCGGCACTAGACAAGGCCTCAGTCACCCACGTTTGCTTCTACCCTCACTCCCTCACCCTGCATGTCTTCTTCCTGTAACTTCTTGACGTACGCGACTATTTTTTGCTGGAAACTCTCGGGTCTCGTGACGCAATCATCCACTGCCGCCCCCGTTTTCGCTTTCGCTGTGGAGAAAGCGTACTGCATCGTCTCGACAAACGCCTTTTGCTCCTCGCGCTGCGCGTCCAGCACGTTCTGTGTCTTGCCCAGTTGCGCGCGCAGATTTTGCAGCATCTCTTGGTGCAAATCCGACTGCTCAGCGATCGACTGGCAGTCGCGCACGTGGTGCTTGAAGCGGAACTCGAGCCGCTCGAGCGTCAGCTGCATGTCTATGAGCTTCTGGTTGCTTCCAACCTGCAGGAGCTGCAGTTGGCTCGTGACCTGTTGCTGGAGCTCGTTGGTCTTCTCGAGGACCAAATCTGCCAGCGTCCCCATGGAGCTCTTATTGGACGTGACCTGGACATTCGATAGCTGCATCTCGCTCTCCAGTTGACTTACTAAGTAAGGTGTACACCACAGCCAGAAACGAAGCCAACTACTGCTACTCACAAGGTCATACCTGCCTACCAATGAGCAGTCTCTACCGATTGTCTGGTTCCGAAGTAGGTCCTTCTTGAGCTGCGCGACCACAAACATCAGCTCCTGGAACTCGGTCCGCGTCACCTGGCGAGCGTTCGCGTCCGACGCGATCGTAGCGACCGATACAAGAGGAGAAGATGACGATGAGGCATGACTGGCAACTCGCTTTCTGACGCTTTTCTTCACAGGCGCTACTGCTGGTGTTGCTGCTAGCATTTCTTTCTGATGGTACTAGAACGAGGCGGGTCCAATCGCTCGCTCTTCAGATCCGCTCAACGGTTGACAAGATGTTACCAGGTACAGGTCATTTCGAGATGCCTGTTGCTTTAAAGAGCATGAACTCTTCGGTTACACATATTCGCGGATTTTCGAGGCGCGTGCAGTCCCTCCCAACATGTCGCTGAGCTGACACTTTTGAAGCTCAAGATTCACAGAATGGGCTGCTCGCGTCCTGATGCACTCGATAAGTCTTCGAGTACCTAAGGTATCGTACTCCACAACAAGCGCACCTAATTCTCTGATCCACATGTGCGAAATGGAATAGCAGTAGTGTGCGTGACGCTGGCAGGGGGTCTTCTCCGGTCTGAGCCTCTTCCTGCCCTACTGGTCCAAGATCGCCATCACCAACAGCAGCAGCAACAGCGATCAGCTGGAGCTCACGTTCGGGATCTGGGACTCCTGCCTCACGGCCCAAACTCGAGGAGCTTCAGTTAGCAGCAACTCGACTACCACTGCAACACTGTCGTCGTCATCAAGTCAGCAGGTTTCCAGAAGCCCATGACCAGTTTTACCTGCATGTCGTACTTTGATACTCGGGTCGTCGGTCTCAAGTGCACCGACTAGTTCTCGAGCATCACAGATGATGTCGACTACTACTGCAAGCGGGTCACCAACGATGAGGGCGAGTCGCTCTGCGCCGCCGACTCGCCAATGGAGCTGCTGCTGGCGAATGAAACAAGCGCCACTACCAACGCTATCGAGAGCCGCATCACTCATGAATGGCTCGGTGTCCTCACAAATGCCTGCAGCGGGTACGGCCAGACGAGCGTCATGATGGCATTCATCATCTCCGTGTGCACAGGACTGACGTTTGTGCTGTTCGTGCTGGGGATCACGTGCGGTTCGATCAAGTCGTGTCTCGCGAAAGTCGGCAGCGTCGTGGCGATCTGCACCGCGTGTCTGCAGAGTCTACTGGGTTTTTGCTGGCACTCGAATGCGAAAGCCGCGTCAGCTGCGCGCTTTGGGACGTCCTACTACCTCAACATGGCGAGCGTCTTGCTGCTGGCGATCGTGTTCGTGGCTGTGAAGACCCACTTGGACCTGGGCAAAGAGGTGCAGAAGCAGCTGAAGGTGGACTTCATGATGGGCATCGACGAGAAGCCGCAAGAAGAAGAGCAACTAGAGCGTGAGGTAGGAACATCGAAAGCTGCAGTCGGGTCATTGAAAGAAGTATCCACGATTGCTGTATAGATGTACAAATAAAGAAGACATGGTCAGGGCTTGATAGTATCAGGGTTGCATCCATTTCCAAAACTGGGAGGCTTTGATCGAACTCATTCGAGCATCTTCATAACTTCGTCAGCGATGGCGAGCGACGACGTGAGACCGGGAGACTCAAAGCCGCACAGGTGCACGAGTCCTGGGATCCCGTGCTTCGACTTGTCCTGTAGTAGCACATTGTTTAGGCTGAATCCAACGGGCAGTGGCAAATGGGCATCATTCTCGCGTTATTACGTACCAAAAAGTAGAAATCCTCATACATCGATCCTCCCAAGTTGATCTTTGGTCGAATGCCACAGTAGTCAGGGATGAGCTCGTCTTTGGAGATCTGGGGCCAGTACGAACGGATCCGCTCGGCAAACACCTTGGCTTTCGATGCATCAGGCTTTGAATTATAGGTGGAGAGACAACATCAGTGAAGTTTTCGTTAGATTAATATAAATACCAGAAGAGGCCAAACCGCCAGAACGCACCACGTAGTTGATTTCTTTGACCCACTCGACGTCCGGACCGAAGCGGACGTTGCCTTCCATGTCGACCGTCGAGTGCACACCAAGTCCACCAACCTCTGGGATCGGATAAACAAGCCCTCTATCCACATCACACCATAACACAATGACTGTGCGTCAATCCACGTTGTAACAGTACAAGCCTAGGTGGCTGGATGATATTCTGTCACCCTTGCTCCTCACCTGAACGGTCTCAAGCTCTCGCGCAGCTTGAAATACGTCCCTTTCGCAAACAACTCGGGGACGCTCGGCATCAGATCGGCACTCAGCTGTTGTGAGCTAGCCCCCTCACTGCTCACGATCTTGTCGAGAAGTAACGGCGCGAAGATGCCCGTCGCGTTCACAAAGTAGTCGCACTCGACCTCGTGCTGCTCGCCGCCCTGGGTCGCGGTGATCACAAACGTCTTACTTTTCTCGTCGTAGATACTCCCATCGACCGTCGTTGAGAGCACCACCACGGCCCCGTGCGCTTCCGCATCGCCCTGGGCCGCGATCATGAGCGAGTGCGAGTCGACGATCCCAGTTGAAGGGGAATAGAGTGCCTAGGGGTCCATTCATGCACACACCTCAGGTCAGTCACCTAGGTAGAAGTGCGCGTCGCTCCTCATTAGAACTCAAGTAAGTTCAGGGTTACCTCGTGACACTGAACGTGGGGCTCAATCTCCTTGGCCTGGCTCTGCGAGAGCCACTTGAGGTCCGTCACGCCATTGCCCATGGCTCTATCCGCAATGGTCCTTAGCTGCTCGGTCTGAGTCTCCGAAGACGCGACGATGAGCTTGCCACACTTGCGGAACGGCACGTTGTACTCGTGGCAGAACGCGTAGAGTAGCTCTCGCCCCTGGACGCACAGCCGCGCCTTCCAGCTGTCCTTGGCATAGTAGATCCCCGCTGGAGTTGTAAGTAGCAGGAAGTATCAATAAGCAGAGTAAATTCCAAACGAACAGCTGAGTGTCAACGCAACATGCTAATTAAGTACCAGATGAAAGAATGGAGAGCTCAACGTACCGTGCACCACTTCGCTGTTGCGCGCGCTCGTCTCCATGCCCACGCGCGCGTTCTTCTCCAACAGCAGCACCTGCAGCCCCGCGCGCGCCGCTGCACGAGCGACGCTGAGCCCCACGACGCCGCCGCCGGCCACCACGAGCGTCTTTGCCGACGTCATCAGTGATTGTGATTTGATGTGCGGGCTGGTTGCTTTTGGCATCGACCTGGTTGTATTACTCTAATAACAGGTATGCACAAAGTACAGGCTTATTTCATATAAAATGCAATAAATATCGTGAGCAATTCTAGTCCACGCTGCATAAATATATAAAGGTGTTTTACGCATTTCTCACTGTACTCTCGTCGAAGAGAGCGCTTCCGACTTCTGTTGATTGGTAACACCAATTTCATTTCCGATCACACGAGCAGCAAAGAAGCAACAGTGCAATGGTAATGGCGACGATGATGATGCAGCTCCGCAATATGCGCTTGCATGCGCTGCTGCTGAGCTCCACCAGTCGCTACGTCCACAGCAGCGGCGCTGCGCTCGCGTCCTCTACTACCCAGTCTCCTGGCTCTTGCTCAACAGAACAGCAGCAGCAGCAGCCGTCGCAGGTTTACAGCGCGCTCGTGGCGCAGGGTCAGTTGACGCACGACCGCGCACAGGCGCTAGTGCTGAGCAAGCACCTGGACAAGCTGCACCGCCAGCTTGACGGGTATACACTTCCAGTGTTTGAGCTTGAAGATGCCGATGCCAAGGACCCTACAGAGGCTCGCGGTGCTGACGAAGAACACGCGAGTACCAGTCAGGCTGATGAGCAACCTGAACAACCGCCCAAGCGCGTGCTGGTACCAAGAGGACTGTACCTGCATGGCAGCGTGGGCACGGGCAAGTCGATGCTCATGGACCTTTTCTTCGCAAACGTGCCCACGCAACAGAAGCGCCGCGTGCATTTTAACAAGTTCATGCTCGAGGTGCACGAGCGCATCCAGACGCACAAGAAACAGCAGCTCGCGGCGTTCGGTCGGCAGCGCAACATCAACCTGGACCCGAGCAAGGATGTGATCGCGCTCGTGGCTGAGCAGATCGCGAGCGAGTCGCACGTGCTCTGCTTCGACGAGTTCCAGGTCACCGACATCGCGGACGCGCTCATCATGCGCAAGCTCTTCGGCATCTTCTTCGCCCGCGGCGTCGTCATGGTCGCCACCTCCAACACGCCGCCTCAGGTACGTACTTGAGCTGCAACACTCGCGTATATGCCATGCCATGCCATGCTAGGAAACGTCGAAAGCTAAGCTGAGCTTGTGTGGTCTGTACTATAGAGTCTGTATCGGGATGGCACGAACCGCGAGTACTTTTTGCCGTTCCTGGACCAGCTCGCGCGCCACGCCAAGGTAGTGGCGATCAAGTCCGAGACCGACTACCGCATGCTGAGCGAGTCGCTGGGTGAGAGCATGTTCCTGTTCCCGCTCACTGAGGAAACTAATTCCAAGCTCGATGCGATCTATAGTGAGCTGCTCGGTGCTGTTGGTGAAAACGATGCAGATGAAGAGCTGAGCGTGCCGGTGATGATGGGAAGAACGCTCCAAGTGCGTGGCTCTCGTGATGGCGTCTGCCGAGCGACGTTCGACCTGCTCTGCAACACGGAGAAAGGCGCGGCCGACTACAAAGCGCTCTGCGAGTGTTTTATATCCTTTCTCTATACGTCATTATTGCATTTTTGCCTGTGCGTATGTTTACCATCACGTCTGAACCGATCTTGGTTTGATTCCCTTAACCACGCTGAACCATACTCTCGTGCTGGAGCAGGTGCCGTCGCTCAGCATGCAGCAGCACGACCAGGCGCGGCGCTTCATCCTGTTGATCGACGAGCTCTATGAGCACCGCACGCGGCTCATTTGCTCCTCGGCAGTGTCCTCTGCCCAGATCTTCAACTTTGACGATGCGAGCATCGAAGAGCACGCGGACGAGCCGGAGCAAACCGCCAAGCTCAAGGACCAGCAATTGGCCGAGAGCGCGGCCCAGGGCATCCCACCCGCGAGCTCCTGGGACGCCCCCGTCGGCGCGTACAACCCGGCGAAGATGGCGGGGCTCCAGGTGCAGAACCTATGCTCGCTGCAGGACCTGAAAGTGGCGTTCAAGCGCGCCGTGTCACGTCTGCACGAGATGCAAAGCGATAAGTACTTGGCGCAGAACCAGGAGCTGCGCGTCCAGCGCCAGGAGCGCCTCAATCAGGTGTTGTGATGCTTTGTCAAAGAGCCTTATCCCTATAGCGCAATAGAGGACGAACGAGAAGTCGGTGATAATACATAGAGTTTTTATGTTAATTGTTTACTGAGAAGTCTATTAAGTAATGGTCCGATGTGAGTAGCTTAGATATACAACCGGCCAGCCTCCTCTTGCTCCTTACCCGTCGGCTCGCGTTGCTTGCTTATGCTAAAAGGTGCATTGTAAATAGTGGTTAGCTCTGGTCGCCTCCTTTCTTAGCCGAGTGCGTTCTGGTGGAGATTGCCAAACTCTGTCTGGAACTGGAACGGGTTTCCACCATTGCCACTGCCATTGCCACCGCCAAATGAAGAAGTTGCAGACAGAGATGCCAGAGTAGCAGGCGGAGTCAGATCATCAAACACACCCTAAGTTGAAGCTAAGGCTGGCGACGTTAGGGCCGACGGCATCGTGCTGAAGGTGGTTGCTGAGAGCCGCGGCGCCGACGGCTTGGACAGGGACGCTGACATGTCCTCCCACGAGTTGCTGCTGGTGCTGTTGTTCATACTCGGAGCTGGGGTCGTTGAGAAGGAAGAAGGGGACATTGGTGGTGGAGGCGGTGGCTGGTGCTGATACTCAAATGCGTTGTTTGACGGAGCTGACACTGTTGATAGCGCTGCCATTGGTGACGTTGGCAGCGATTGCGCGAAGCCGTTAAAGAAAAATCCGCCAGGGCTTGATGGCGATGCGAGTGGCGGCGGTGGAGGGGCGAAGCCATTGCCAAAGCTTGCCCGTGAGTGGATCGCCTCGAATGATCCTGTCTTCGGACCTGAGGTTAAAGGCGGCTCCGGCGGGACCGTCGGCGCGGCTTCGTCGACAAAACTCTCGACTGGGACGTCAGGCTCTCTCGTTGGAGTTTCAGCCTACAGTCAATACACCAGGGTTGTAATTTGTGAGTTAGTTCCAGACCACACTCAACCCTGTCTAGGTATACTTACCGCTCGTTCTGTGCCTGTAGTACCAGCAGCCGAAGCGCCATCCCCGCCAACGATACGTCCCATGAACGGTTCGAGCTGACTCATGATCCCCTCGTAGTTGGACTCGCTCTTGACCAGCGGCTGGAGCTTCTGGGCCTGTTCATACACTTGCTTGGCGTACTTGACACGGAAGTCCAGCATCTAACGAGCAGTCAAGATCAGAAACAGTGAGCCAGAGCCAATACACCCCTCATACATAGATAGACTAGCGAGCTAGGTAGAGAGTAGAAGCGTTCATACCCGACGCAAGATGGGCGTGAGCGTATCCTCGCGGGAGTCGACAAAATCCCGCAGGTCGGCGATCGTCTGGTCCGAGATCTTCGAGTATGAGTTCGTGATCGTCGCATACTTTTGCTCATTCTAGACCAGTAACAATGTCACATAACTCATCAGGTCCGTGCCATACCAAACACACAAACACTAGGGAGCAGCATGCCACCACGTACCCGAACGAGCTTCTCCACGTCCTTGGGCTTCTCCGCCTTGCCGGCGACCGCTCGCTTGTCGCGCGCACCGCGCAGCGCCATGATCTTCCGCGTGTAGTGGTCGTAGAGCAATTTCTCCTCGTTGAACGCGGTGATCTGCTGCTGGAGCGCGTGCGCTCTCGTGAGCCAGCCGACCGTCGGGTTGAGCACGCGCTTCTCGAACCGCGCGACGTTCTCGTTGGGCAAGTGGCCGTCGGGTTGCACGAACGAGCTCTTGATCTCGCTCGCAAACTGCTTGGTCTCGGTCGAGTTCTCCGGATTGCCGCCGACGTTGTCGATCACGCGCATGAGCGCCTGCGCCGACATGTGGAAGCTCTTCATGCAGATGACGAACCCGCGCGGCGCATTCTCGAGCTCCACGACCCCGGCGTGCGTGCTCTCGAAGCCCGCGATCGCAAAGTCAAACTGCACATTCTTGCTCGGCTTGGCGGCTCCGAGCATATTCAAGAGCTGATAGGGAACTAGATACGATGTTAGGGATCATGAATTGAATAGACGGCACCAAGTCCAGTGGAGTAGCGTACTGTCTGACCTTGTTCTGAGCTTTAACCCTGAAGGACGACATGGCAGGCCTCACAACCGAGGGTTGCTTGGGGATAACTTGAAGACCTCTTTTGCCTGGTGATGTGTCTTCCTCGCCGCTTTTCTGATACTGACCGTCCGCAATGGAGGTTGTCGGGCAGCGAGCGCGCTTTGTGCGAGGCTTGTCTTCGTGGTCTTAAGATCGCGAGGTTCTTTCTCAGAGCCATGCGAGTCCTGAGCTCAGCAGATCTGAGTAGTCTAGGGCAGTATTAATAGCGTGGTTGAGCTTCCAGGCGGAGCTCTCATCATGAGGTCTCGATGACGATGACCAGGTGGCGAGGCCGGATTTCATTTCATGTCATAGCACCACAGGTAGGTAGTCAATACCTGATCAGTTCAGTCAGCATCATCAGCACATATAAATAGGGGCTTGGTTGCTTGAGGCCCTGCGTCGAATGCACATGAATAGGTACAAATGTATTCATCACCAACTGGGTCTTGCATCATTTCCATCTCTAAGCGCCGGCGTACGGGGTCTGGTAATGCAAAAACTCCTCGACATACTGATTCTCTAGGTCGCAGCTGTTCACGCACGTGTACACGGCGAGCGTGCCCCAGTCGCAGCCTTTCTCCTGGATGTCGCTCAGCGAGCTCTTCTGGTCCACGTGCAGGTAGAAGAGCAGCTGCGGGAGCACCTGGAACTCGAACTTGCGCTCGCCGCCGCACTTGGCGCAGTGCGGCACGCTCTCGGTCGCGAGCGTGGCCGCCGAGTGCACCCAAAGCACGTTGTGCTCGTTCCAGCGCGAGTAGCGCAGCACCTGGTCCTTGGCCAGCTCCACGCGCGTGAGGAAGCGGATGTAGTGCTTGTCCTGCTTCTGGCTCGCGCCGGTCGCCTCGTTCAGCTCGCGCTGCGTCACGTCGATCTCCGAGTCGTCCGTGAACACGTCGCTCTCTTCGCCGTCTTTGGGCGCCTTTGCCTTGTCTGTGCGGTGATTATAGGAAATACACACGGGTAGGATGAGAGTTAGATAGAAGTCCACAGCGCTGTGATAATATAGTGGAGAATGTATGGTGCACTCACTCTTCTCAAAGTTCTCGATCAGTCTTCGCTCGTGCCTGTGTCGTCATAAAGAGAAACACACACAGTCAGTACACGCCTCATAGTTATCCATCCACATCCACGCATACAGTAGCAAACAACGTACTCGTTGACGGCTTCGCGGCTGTCTGGCTCATGGTCGATCTCCAGTTCGTACTCGGGGAAGACCCATTTGGAGCCCTTTGTGCGCACGCCCTCCACAAACGACGGCGTTTCCACCAGTCGGTTCTCCTCGAGACAGCGCGCGCAGTCCTGTTTGTGGCCACCGGCGCTCCAGTGGTCCTTCTGATGCGCCTTGGAGCAGTAGCGCGCGACATGGCACGCGCTGCACGTGAACACGGCGCGCTGGTGGCAGAGCGCACAGAATGCCTGCTGTGTCACAGGCAGCGGCGTCTCGGGGGTAAACTGCGCCACGCCGCTCTCGCTTGGGTACAGCGCGTTGCGCTGCGGCAGCTGCGCGCGGAACACCTTGCCGTTGCCCTGCTTGGAGCAGCCGGGCTGGCGGCAGCAAAACACGTACAGGCTGCGGTGGAATGCGTCCGGAATGTCGTCCAGCGGGCAGTAGATCTGCAGCAGGAATGCTAGCGCGTTGCCACACTCGGCGCACGCGAGCTGCTGCGTGGTTGGCAAGGTGTGCGGGTTGAGCCACACGGGCTTGCCACCCACCCTGCCGCCGTCCCACTGGCTCCAGTCCGGGCTCTCGTGGAGGATCTTGTCGTCGTCGCCCGCGCGCTGCACGGCCGCCACGAAGCCTAGCTCCACGTCCTGAGTCTGGTCGTCCTCCTCCTCCTCGTAGTCAAAGTCGTCTTCCGAGTCGCTCATGCTCATGGTGGCTGCTAGTACTGCTGCTGATGTGATGGAGCGATGGAGTGCAGTGTGTAGCTCTTGGGGCTTGCGATTGATTGATTGATCTGATGGCTAACGACGTTTTGGCTTTGTTCGAATGAAAGCGAGGCCAATCAAAATGCTCGTGTGTTCGACAGATTAGAATAGCAATTATATATTTCACTTGGTAAATGTAAGAGCTATTCGTATTTGTGCGAACCTGTGCGAGTTTGGCACACCACACACCTCTGTTGAGGACAATTCGACTTTATTTAGTGTACTCCTAAACATTTTTGACTCGCGTTGGTTTAGGACGATCGCCTGTTTTACAGTTAATAATTGTCCTTGAATATGTACCTCCCTGAGGCCAAGTGAACCCAGCTCGCACTTCCAGAAATACCAGCCCAACCCACAAGCACGAAGAGCTACGAGGAAGGGACCAAGAGGATGATGAAGCTCTGGCGCAACCGGCGCGCGTCCAGCGAGGACGACACAGAGATTGAGCTCACGGACGTGGACCTCGAGTGCGGCTTCGGCGACAGCAGCAGCAGCAGCAGCAGCAGCATGGGCAACCCCATGGCGTCGGCGTTCGACCGCTCGCCCGCCGAAGAGCGCCGAAGACTCGTGCGTTCAGTGTGTTGAACGAACGAAGAGCTCAATGCAATCGTGACGCTGTCCATACTGACGTTAATGTGTGCATAATGCGATAGGAGCGCGAGCTGATCCTGACGTACGACACGCGCGAGCTGAAGCGCGGCGACGCGTGGTTCCTCATCGAGACGAGCTGGCTGGACGCCTGGATGGCGTTCATTTTGAGCGAGGACGACCCGGATTGCCCCGTGGTCAAGCCCGGGCCGCTTACCAACTACACGCTCTTCGACCCGAAGGAGTACTGTCTCAAGAAAGACCTCGTCGCGACCAAGCACTACCGGTACGGTTCACGTCTCTATAGTGATCCACCCTGTTACATCATTGTGTGTTGGTGCTGACCGGGGATCGCTCTGTGTATATGTTTGTACAGTGGCGTCAACCCGCAAGTGTATGCGCTATATGCCGAGCTCTACGGTACCGCAGGTACCAAGCCGATCGCGCGGTGGACGCTCGATATCTACGCGACACCCGTGATGATCGACGACGTGCGCGAGATGCTGCACGCCCCCAAGCTCAAGGCGCGCGTGGAAGTCACCGCGCTGAACGAGAAGTTTGACATTGTCGAGTACCCGGACCGGGCGGCAGACGAGAGCTTCCTGTACCGCTGCTGCTGCAGATGCGAGTTCTTGATCCCGTGTCTCGGCAGGTTACTCGGTGGTCCGACGTACAAAGCGGACCATGACGACCAGAAAAAGAAGAAGCGCAGGAAAAGCCAGCGCCACCGTCGCCGCTCGTACGATTACGACAACGACGATCAGGATGAGGATGATGACTCTGACAGCGAAGAGGAGCAGGAGACCAGAGGATTGCTGGGATGAGATGAAAGAAAGCAGAGTGGAGCCAGGACGCCTCAGCGGCGCAAGATCCAGGCGCCATAGACAAAGGCAGAGAAGCAGAGAAAGAGAGAGAGAGAGACGCCTTCGTCGTTGGTACTCAGCGAGCGGTTTGTCAATATTTATAAGCACCTTCCCTGACGTGGTTGCCAACGCTGAGCCAACGAAGACATCATCGTCGGATCTTGCCAGGTATTCGGGTAATACAAAGGGAACACCTGCTCGGACTTTGCGATCGAACATCGTGAATGGGATGTTGTATTATTGTGTTTGTATGGCTGATGAAGTCTACATGTAGTGCGAGGGCTTTTTCGCGACCCAGTCGATCGACGTCGTGCGCACAGAACGGAGCGGGATGACCCAGATGACCCCTGTGTGAAGCACAACGTCGTATCCACTTAGAGGTTACTTCCCAAATTGGCGAGACACAGAGCAGCTTCAAAGAGAACAAACTAAGCGCACCTGCAAACGGCTTGGCCCACGAGTGCTTCATGCTCTGCGATCCCTGGAAAAGCGCAGCAAGACTTGAGGACTTGCCCTTCGATTCTCTGCTATCGCCACCGCTGCCACTGCGCTCGCTTCTCGGGGCCAGGTACTCGGCAAACTGCGTGTCGTTCTCCAGCATGTGTCCTTCGAAAAGCAGACTCAAGCAGCCCTCGCTCTTCTTTTTATATGAGGAGAGCTCAGCGAACTTTTCCTGGATCATGTCCTAATAAGGTTGAGATATTGAGAAGGAGAGATATCCAGCCACAATGCAACAGGGTATTGTCACATCATATACCCGAATCTCAGCGACAGGCACCGACGGATGCAGTCGCAGTGAGAACGCAAGACTGTCAGCAGCACCGCCACAGTCACCACCAGTACACAAGGTGCGCCGTTTAGTTGGTCTAGACTCCGAACAACACGGTGTTATTGGCGTTGGCCAAGGTTGTCTGATCACGTACACATCGCTCTCTTTGCCGTGTCGAAAAGAGCGCGCGTCGCGGACCCAGACATCCACGAAAGGGCTGAGTCGCTGCAGTTTGCTTGCGGTTTTCTCCAGTTTCTTGCACTCGGCGATACTCAACACGCGCCCATAGGGGATCGCGCCAAACTCGTGCCGCTGCTTTGGAGCATTGTTGCCGCTCGTGTAATTGTCTCCAGCTGGTGCTGTTGTAATAGCCGCTGCAGCGTTGAAGGCCAAGTCCGCCATGGCGATGACCCAACTCTTCTCTTCACTTGCTTGGGTGGGCGTCGCGTCGAGACTTTCCAGAATGGATGGGTCCCGAGTTGAAACGCCGCGACTGGTCCATGTACCTTGATCCACACAATAGGCAGACCCTGGCGCCAGGCATGAGCTCTTCTTTATCGACCAGAGCTCGCTTCAAGCTGCATGACATCCATGAGAGCAGCAGCAGATCCAGCAGACCCGCTGGGTCTCCATGCTCGCCTCGCCTAGAGAAGCTGGAGCCGGGACTTCTGCCATCGCCGTCACCTTCAGCATCCCCGAGTGGCCGCAGAAGTAAAGGCACGAGCAAACTCAAAGACCTTCACGAGCAAACGCAGGTGCGCAACAGCGAAGCTGCTCTCCACGCGGAGTATAACCAGCAGGAGCAGCAGCGGGGCTTTTTGTTCCACACGCGATGGCTGCAGCTGCGCAACGTCTACGCAGTCGTGTGCGAGACGATGGCGACACGGCGGTGGAGACCCTCGCCCATGTCGCCCTTGCCTCCATGTGGGTCCCCAGCTCCTTCACTGAGTTCGTTGTCCTCTTCAGCATCATCGTCTCCTTTGAAAACCGCGGCAGCTACCCCTTCGACAACAGCCCAAGCGTCCGAGCTCACAGGACCAGCGAGTTGGCTTCGAGACGTCGCCAGCGAGTTCCAACGCACGTTCGCGTTCCCTGAAATCACCATCGCGCAGCTAGAGATCGCGATGAACAAGGCGCTGCGCATCGGTCTGCTTACTCCCGCGTTTGCAGATGTCACGATCCGTTTGAAGGCCGTGCTCCAGGCGTTCCAGCGCCAGGAGACGCTCAAAGTGGACTTTCGCGAGCTGCTCTGCGCGTTGTTTGTGCTCGACCGATGGCGCATCGGTGAAAGGAAACTGGTGACGCTCTGGTTTGTGGAGTTCGCGGCTGTGGCCGTAGGCCCAAAGGCGCTTGCGGTACCAAAGCACGAGCTCAAGCGCATGCTCTTCACTGCGTGCGAGGGCAGTGCGGACGAGAAGAGCCTCATGCCGATCATCAAGGAGTTGTGTGGGATGGGAGGCACTGCTTGCTCTCATATCACGGAAGGCGTGTTTACAGAGTATGCCGGTGAGAACAAGAGGCTTGCTAGTTCTGCCACTCAGGGCACTAATACCTAGGCTAGTGCTTGAGCTTCTTTTCTCTTCTCTTGTCTGTTCTGTAGACTTGATCCCAAAGCTGTTGGAGATCCTCAAGGTGTAGTGCTGGGAACGACTGACTGACGACATGCGCCTCGGGTTCTATCGGGATCTGTACGTTCAGGCGAACGGCAAGCTCGAAGAGGAGCGGCTGCACGTTAAGATGGAGGCTGCGGTGAAGCTCTGGCGCTCGCACGAATCGCGGCGGCGTCTAGAGCGCTGGAAACTCTTTGTAGCAGACCGCAAGCTTTTCAGAAAGGGCGACGCGCATTTCCGAGTAGTGTCATCGCGGAAACTGATGCTAGGCTTGTTGTGAAAGCGCAGAAGACGGCAGCAAATGCGAGAGCTCGTGCCGATCGCAAGAGTGTAGTACCACGGAACGCTGGTTTTCTGGACGTTCCAGGCGTGGAGGCTCCATGCAGCTTCTGCACGCCTGGATGGCTATCACCTGAGGGATGTGAGTGTGGGAATATTGATATTTGGTGCGATGGTTGTATTCATTTGTTGCAGGAACAAAGCTGTAGAGAAGCGAAGCATTCGGCACCACTGTCGCGTGTGGAAGCAAAAAACGTGGAGGGCGCTTGTCAAGTACTTCTTGGTACGAGTTTATAGAGTGTGCTATCGTACAACCTTGGTCCTTATGCTGAACTGACGGATACGAATGATGCGGCGAAACACAGGATGAAAAACGCACAAGGCAGCACGGCAGGAGAAACTGGATGCTTTTATAGCCTCTCGCCATCGAAAGAGCACGCTCTACTATCTTTCTACTACGTCGCCGTTTGAATTCGTAGATGTGAACTAACCGCTTGCTATCCCCGCTGTACATTTGCCGCCAGTGGTTCGAAGTTCGTTGGACGAGTGGCACTACTACCGTCGCCACAAGGAAGTCGCCGACTCTGAGATCCGTGAACAGATGCTGCGCCAGGACCTCTACGAGCAGCAGCAAATCCAGGCCGAGCTGGCGAAGATGGCGGTTGAGGACGCGATCAGCCGAGCCGTTGAGCTCAAAGCGCGCGAAGCACTTGAGCTCGCTCGGTAGCGCGCATCCCAGGAAGCGACAAACCGCGTCTACGCGAATCGGAAGATCAAGCGGCAGGAGGACGAGCGCACCAGGCCCAAACAAGAGCGTGAGGCGCTCGCACATCATCCGGATCAGGTTCCATTGCAAATCGCTCAGGCAGCTCGCTGAAGAGGAAGTTTTCCTTTCCTGGCTACTTGTAAACGAACAGCGACGTCAACCATTGAACCCCACGGTGTTTTGTCTGTCACCGCTTCCAGAATGCACATTCCGAACGCGTAGATGTCTGATGCCAGCGTCAGTCGATCGCCGCGCATGTACTTGGGGGGACTTCCGCTGCAGCGTTCCCTGATTTTTTGGGTCAACCTTCACTTCCGCAATGTTCAGAATGGAGCTCAAGCCAAAGTCCGTGATCTTCGCATCGCCGTCCGAATCGATCAGTACGTTGTCACACTTGAGGTTGTTGCGCAGGATGCTCTGCTCGAGCAGATACTTCAGTCCTAGAGCCACTTGGTACAGCAGCTGCCAGCTCTTCACGGCGTTCCCTTCCCGCTTCAAATACCCCAACAGCGTCCCGTTGCCAGCGTATTCACAGACAAAGAAGAGTTCTGTAGCACCACCTTTTGACTTTTCGCGCGAAGGAGCACAGATGATTTCTGGATAGCATTCCCCAAGAATCTGTCGAGATCTGACAGCACCTCGTAATAGTTCACAACAGCGACATCACTTGGCAGTCGGTGGCGAGTCTGCAGCAGCCCATGCACATCAACCAATCGCCTGAAGATGTGTTGAACGGCTTCTTGGGACTCGGCGCACCTACTGCATTTTCGCTCCAGCTTCTCCAGGAAGCTCTTGATCGTAGATCCTAGCTCGGAGAAAACAAATCGATCGAGGCCGTACATCTGGTTTCCAGCACGAACGTGCGTCGCTTCAACCCTTCCGCGGGACTTGAACTGGGAATTCTGTTCATCTGTGAATTGCTTGACACGATGCACCACACCTGAAATTGTCGGTCTTCTTGACAGATTACTGACCACATCTGTTTGAGCAAGTCGCGTTGAGCGCCGGTCGCTCGATCAGGAAGTTGGGGTCGGAAACCCCTCACTACTTTGGAGGATACGTCGTCATTTGTTTCAGCTCCCCAAGGAACCTCTCCGGCCAGTGCTTCCAACGCGCACATTCCGAGAGAGAAGATAATGGACGCCATGGATGGAGATGACCCGCGAACAACCTCTGGAGCTTGCCACCGAACGTCTTGTGCCCTGCCTTTTGAATCCCCAGGTGGCACGAGACAACTCAGCGCGTTGATCTTGGCAATGTCACCAGTACTGACCCAAATATCGTCGCGCCGAAGGCTTTCAAGCGAGATCCCGAGCTCGATGAGATACTTGAAACCAAGAGAAACCTCGAAGAGTTTCTTCCACAACCCCTGCTGTCTCTTTTCGCTCGTCATATACTCGCGCAAACTCGTGCTTGATACGTCCTCGAAAACAGCCACGAACGGTGAGCGAAGGTGCGACGCCCCAAAGACCTTGACCACGTTCGGGTGGTTCAAGCGAACGCACTTCTCAATCATTCCGACGAACTGGTTCTGCTGCATCCGATGAAAGGCAACCATGACAGCTGCGTCTGACCACTTCGTGCGAACTGGAGCAGTAGCTGCCTTGGCGTTCTCGCTCTCTTCTTTTACTTGAGGAACATCCAGCTCATGCGACGGAATGAACCAGTCGGGAACCGGTGGTAGTTCCTCATTGGCAGGATCCTGCACTTTGCTCAACAGCAACTCGAGTAAATCCAACAGATCCGGGCTGCATTGATCGCCTCGGGCACACACCATGTGCTGGAGTAGAAACGCACACTCGATTTGGTTTTCTTCGGTTTCTTGACTCGACTTGGAGACCAGTGAACCTTCGACCTTCTCTTCAAAAAGCGCCATCAGCTCTAACTCGTCAGCAGTACACTGTGCCTCCCAGTCGGTAGATGTCGTGAGAAAAAAGAAAAAGAATAATCACTTAGCGACATAGACTTCCGGCCCCGACAACTATCCTAGTCCAGTCCCATGCGCTTGAGCAAAGCAGTCATGAGCTCTCGTTTACCCCAGCGGTTGTTCTTGATAGCTTTAATGTCGACTTTGTCTGGGTACGTCTCGTACAGCCACTGAAAGAGCTCGAAGTGCTTGTGCAAGGTTGCATTCTCCGCAGCTCGCCCTGTGTAGCCCTCGCTGCGATTCGTGTGCAGAAACAACACTAGATCAAAGTCACCCATGGCCATAGCACGGTCCATTGCGTTTGCGGTGCAGCCCTCGCTTCGATTTTCGTACAATCATCGCATCACCTCGAGCAATATCAGCAGACTCGCGACTTGCAAGGCGAGGCAGCAGCCACAGGTGGTTGGGATAGCAAGAGTTCAAAATCGTCCAGTACGGCAAGTGTCCGAAGTCCAGAAACGCGCTGGTGGTCTCGACGGCATGCAACAATGAACCGACCAGCGCTCTTGCAGAGGGTTGGTCTCCTTTGTCGTCTCCCTCGTGGCATCGACGAAAGACCACCCGCACAAACGTGAGCGGCGGCTCCTGTCGCGCTTTCAGTTGCTGCGGCGGTGGCAGTGTTAGTGTTAGTAGCGGCGGTGGGTGATCTCCCTCGTCTGCTGGCTTCGCCATGGAGTTCCCCATCGTCTTCGTCTCACTTGTTCGCGTCTTGCTTGTTGTTGCTGACTGAGGAGGACACAGAGGTGTGAAATGGGTACAAATCCCAGCTCGTGCAATCTTCGTGCGACATCAATCTCTTGCAAATGCGTGCTTGCACTTCCCTGAAGGAAGAAGGCACATGAAAATGCAAGCAAGACCTTGGTCGATTATTCATGAGAGCTTTATTACGAGTTTAGTACTTTTAGATAGATCACAGAAGCGGCTACCAAGCGTTGATAGATATATACGCACTTACATCAAAATGCACGAATCACTCGGTCGCCGGATGGGCTCGTCCCTTGGCTTTAGTTTCTGGTTTCTGAGGCTTGGTTTCAGCTTTGGCTGCATACTTGGCAGTATAGTTCTTGACTTCAGATGTTGCTTCATCCAGGTGAAAGGATGCTGCTCCCGTTTCTTTGTTCCTTGTTCACCACCTCCTGTTTTCTCCTCTCCTGCTTTAGTGGGCTTCCGCTTCCTTCACTCCTGATAAAGGTGTGTGCAGAGCAGGCAGCAGCAGCAGAGATATCACGTCTAGAAGGTTTCGCCTTCGGGGCGAATGTTCTTAATTGCCATCAGCTCTTCTTCGCGCGACTGCAAAATCTGCCGCAGCTGTCGATTTTCCAGCTCGAGCTCCTGGATCTTGCTCATACGCGTCTCCTGCTCGGCTTCCGCGATCTCCAGACCGCGCACAAACTCCTTCAAGAGCTCTTTCTGGGGCTGGATCTCTTCGTTCGGACGCAAACTCCATCGGCCCGCGCGCTGGTCCATTCGAATGAGCTCATCCATGTACTTTGACTTTAGCATCGTTGTTAGTGACGCACGTTGCTGCTGCGATGTACCTGGAGCCCGAAACGCTGCGCCGTCTTCGCCTTCGGGTTCTTCTTCGATGAGGTCTTTTGGCTCGAAGTCTCCGCCATCTGTTGTTGGCAAAGACGACGATGAAGACAGTGGCAAGGTCTTTGTGCTTGCTCGACTTCCGCCGCTTCCAATCAGCGTGCGGTTTGAGTTCGATCTGCTGTTTCCTCCTTCTTCGTCGTAGTCGTCGTTTTCCTCGTTCTCATCATCGTTGTTGTCGTTGTCACGTGTGTTGTTATCAGGTGCACCCTGCTCTTCCTGCGTCTTAATCTCGGGTGGGCGAGGACGATCTCGAAGCAATCCCAGACTGGCAGTTCCGTTATTGCCAGTTGAAGTTGACGGAGCAGCAGCAACAGCAGCAGCGCTTGACGCATCGCTCACTTGCTGAACTCCCGAGTTCAAGATCACGCGGTTGATGTTATTGATCGCGAACTTGAGCTCCATCTGGCGCTCTTCGATCGTCGAAAGGTTCACGTTCGCTTGAGTCGCACCTCTCGGTCCAAAGCTCGCGCTCGACTTCCGTTTCTGCAGAGTCTCCAGCTGTTCCTCAAGCTCTCGAATTCGTGCGCGATATTTCCGTAGCAGCACCGATTCGCCAGTGGTTTCATTCACAGATGCCCGATTCCGCAGCCTTCGCGCACGACTCGCGAACTTCAGCGTGTTGTGTGTCTCTGCCAAGCACTCGACCGACGGCGCGACGGTACAGATGACTGCGATCTGTGCTTGCCCGCCCAATGAGGGCTGAAGGATCCGCGTCAGCTTGGAATTGCGGTATGGCAAATGATTGTTCGAGTGCTGCTGTCTGGACGCCGAGTGTTTGTTGCTCTGGCGCTCGCGACTCAGTTTCCAGATGATGTGGCCGAGCGTCAGGAGACTGCGGTTGATGTATTTGCCTTCCTCCAAGTGTTGCCCTGTTGTGTTGGCAAGTCGCACGCTCTCCGATCCTGCAAGGTCGATAAGGTTCAGAGTTGCGGACCGAACTGGAGAGTTTGTGTTCGATGGACGTCCATCTCGAGTTCGCTTCTGTTGGCTCTCAATCACCTAAGGTACACACAACATACACGTACACACAGAATGAGCACGAGACATTGACTAACCTGGCTCGGGATACTGTTTCTACTGTTCACGATATGCATACCATTCTGAAAATGACGTGAGATCGAGACGACTGGTCATTTGAGTCGGTGGTCCCCATGTGGCGATGCAAATTGCCCACTTCGACGAGCGAGAGCACGTGTTCCATCGTCACGACGATCTCTTCTCGCAGCCCCTTGATGATCACGTCCTTGACTGCTCCCGAGTCGCGCGCGCTGCTACCACCACCACCACTACTACTGTTGTTGTTGCCGCCACTTCCGCTGCTGCTGTTGTGGGAGTTGCGGCTGACGTCAAAGATCTTGACTTCCGACTTGGCGCCGGCCGCAAGCAGGTCGTAGATGCGCTCGTTGTAGATCTCCAAGTACGAGAAGCGCAGCAGAAACTCCATCTCTGGGTGGCGCGCAATGTGGCTGAAGATGTCCTTGACACTCAGCTGCACGATGCCCATGTCGCTTTTGGATCCCTGTAGTAAACAAAAGGAACACGTGAGCCAAAAGTCTGCAACCAGGAGTCTGAGTAGTAAGTAGATGGACTCTAACTGACCTGCATGGTGTAGGTCTTGCCCGTGCCTGTTTGGCCGTAGAGAAACACCGACGAGTGGTAGCCTTCCATCGCCGCTGAGATCGCATCCTGAAAGTGGATCATACACACGAACATAAATGAACAAACGTAGAGGTGAGCCATCTATCCATCCAGTCCCATATACAGAAAGTGGGACATAGTCATCCGTTCTCAAGCCATTTCGCTATCAATCGAGCTCTTCCATGTAGACGAACGACACGACGACACCAAGCACAACAACGCATAACAAAAGCCATACACACGCACATACATAACGCTCCATAAAGCTACAAATGCAATGCACACGCTCCTCACCTTGACGGTCTCGTCGTACACGTTCTGCGTGCGGCTCGCGGGCGGGTAGAGGTAGTCGAACGAGTAGGACGACGGCAGGTTCGCAGCGTCCGGGTGTGCGGAGCCAGCGCTGGAGCTCGTCGTGGATCCGCCGCTCTTCTTCTCCGCACCTGCGAGCCGTCGCTGCGGGATCTGCGCAGGGAAGATCTGCTGATAAATAGTGCTCTCGTGCCTGTTACAAACATAACAACCCCAAGCGGCATTTATCCACGTCCGTTAGTGTCTGTTCATCAATACCATCATAACCGCATATGTACGCCGCATGGTCGGTCATTCGACAAACGCACCATGTCCACGCAGCCTTGCCGCCGGCCTTGACGGACTCGTTCTTGGTGAACGGCCGGATGCGCACGCAGACCTTGATGCGCTTCTCGCGCGGGGTCGCCGGCGCCATTACTATGAGTCTCCTGCTGTCTCTTTGCTGGTAAATGGCACAGTGAGAAGAGAGCGCGCGGTCACTCGGTCAGTCACACACACACACACACACGCGCGGTCGTCTCTTTCGGTTGTGAAAATGCGGGCGGGGGCGTTTGCTATCTTGGAATTTGTATGCGGCCGACCTCCGTGCGGGTTCGCCCATCCTCCTCCGTCAGGGCGGGAGAAAGCGCGGAAAAAGGATCACTTTGTGTGGTCCACATGGAATAGTGCGACAAAAGTGGGTTAGAGACCGGATTGTAGCCAATTTATGCGGTGAAAAATACAGTGACATGCTTGCTGCCTTTTGCTGGCGATCGCACAACAAGAATTCAAAGGCGCATTTTGGTTATGTATGATGTGAACTGACAGGAGTGGAAGGGCCGAGTTTCCAGATGGCGAGTGTGCGAGTCGAGTCGAGTGTTCTCGCATTTATCGACGCATATTCGTGCGAGTTGTGCATGTTTGGCTTTTATTGGTTGGGCCAAAAGTGTGCTATCAAAAGAGAGCAACTTCAACTTGGGACTTCTCGTGAGTGGTAGATAACAATTATTCACAAGGAAAGGATCGTGTACGTATTGTAGTTGCTTAATATCCAGTTGCCCTGAGAATACGATTGTGGGTCTCCTCTTCATCTCCTCCTCGTTTGGTTCTTCTTCTACAGGAACTCCACACCTAGGTTAAGAGGGAGGAAAGTATCTTTTGAAAGCAACTGCACCTGTTGAGAGAGAGAGAGAGAGAAAGAGAGAGAGGTGCTGGAATATGTGCACTAATATACTTGGAATGTTGGCTCAATAGGCAACTCCTCATAAATATAGCACCGTGAACTGCATTAAAGAACACGACGATGATGCAAGACCTCGGAAATGCGCATCGCAATGCAACGACCAACAAAAATTGGGAGAATTTGTGCAGAAACTGCTCTTGTTATTGCTTTGTGATGAAAAAATATGCGCCGTGTTTTGTATTATTGAAGCAGTCAGCAACCTTATTTTGCCTTCTTTTTGCTTAACCCATCTATTACGTTGGAATAACGGATTTTTACAGCACACTCAAGCGGCACGCGAGAGACGGAAGCACTATACTCAAGCAACAACGACAAGCAACGGCGGTGTGAGTAAGTGTATATATGAGAGTTTGTATGGGTGTGGTCTGTCGTGTATATGAGAATGTGAGTGTGTCAACCGCAGCATGTAGCTGGGGTTTTTTATGCCATGTCTCCGGACGGAGCTTTTTCCCAGAGGTAACTGGACAGTTCTGAAATACACGTCTTCCACACGCAACATCTGCGCCGTGAACAGCCGATTTACAAGCCAACCAACCCCCAGGACGACGCAGCGCAACAAACAATGTCATTCAGAGGGTGATTTGATTTCGAAGAGGTGGGTTCACTCGCAAATCGCTTCGACAAATAATGTGCTGAACTCAATTTTGGACCGAATGGTTGCACGAAAGCGTGGCGACAACTGCAAACTGCAAACGATTCAAACGTGGAAAGAATCCATCACGCACAAATAGGGAATGGCTATCAAGTACTATTGGCGCATTACACAGCGAGCGTGTACTATTTGGCTCGAGCAGCAAGCGCAAACGCACTGCTCACCTGCTGACCGTTTCTGCAGCTGGCAGCTGAACAACTCTCTCTATGCAGCTCTATGCAATGTTTGTATCAATTATTGCGCCTTCGCGAAGCTGACATGCAAAACGATTTTCGATCTTTTCTCTCGACGTGAAGGCGCAAGGCGTCAAGTATCTCTGCAAGAGCAAAGTAAAAGCTCGGCAAAGAAGACGGAAGGGTATGCGATGGCTTGTAACACTAAATTCGACTGAGAAGAAATACTATGCAGAGGATTTTCGATCACTGCAATCTCAGTGGGGAGTGCGACAGCTTTCTCTCAAATCCTGCAGCTCGACTTGATCAATGCGAAGATGTCGGGCAATTCTTTGTGACACATAATGTGTGTGAGTTCTGGGGATGTTGCCTTGCCATTTTATTATGGTATTTTTACAGCAACATTTTTTGAAAAGGAAATGCGTAAAGTGCAAAAACTATTTGAATAAAGTTTGCAATAAAAACGGAAAAACGTACCTCTTTTATAAAAAGGATTCTCTCATCTCAAACCTCTTTTTGGCATATTCAAAACCGAAAACCTCCGTTTTAGACTAGAATTATATTCTATCATACAATCATCAAGCTTGGAATGCAGATACACCGTTTCGAAAGGTGTTTCCTTGGTACCAAACACGCACATTGAGCACATTTCAAAGCCGGCTTTCGTTTACGTGAAATTGAACCACACATTCGTTTGAAGCGCAACACCGGCACCAAGCTCTCTCCGCTGCCCGCTACAATGTCGCTGCTCTCCTCCACTATCCGCAGATCCGCTCGTCTGACGCGTGCATCCCAGTCCCAGCGCCACTTGGCGCAGCGCGCGCTCTTCTCGACGCAGCGCGACCTGAAGATCATCGAGAGCGTCGCCGAGTTCCACGCTGCGCGCAAGCAGCTGCCCCCGAATGCGAGCGTGGGGCTTGTGCCCACCATGGGGGTAAGCAGCTATTCTTTGTGTTGAATGGACTGTAGTATCGTGACCTCACTGATCTGCATTTGCTGTGCCGCAGGGTCTGCATGAAGGTCACCTGTCGCTGGTGCGTGAAGCGCGTGCCAAGTGTGACATCGTGGCGGCGAGTATCTTCGTCAACCCGACGCAGTTCGGACCGAACGAGGACTACTCCAAGTACCCGCGCACCTTCGAGAGCGACATCGCGCTGCTAAAGCGAGAGGGCGTGGACCTCGTGCTCTTCCCGTCGGCGGACGACATGTACTCGAAGAACCACCGCTGCTACGTGACGCCCGAGGGCTTTGACAACCTCCCCGAGGGGATGTGTCGCCCCGGCCACTTCCGCGGCGTCGCGACGGTCGTCTCCAAGCTCTTCAACATTGTCCGTCCCACGCACGCGTTCTTTGGGCAGAAAGACGCTGCGCAGTGCGTGCTCATCAAACGCCTGGTGGAGGACCTGAGCATGGACATCAACATTGAGGTCGTGGACGTGTGTCGCGAGCAGGATGGACTCGCAATGTCCACGCGCAACCAGTACCTCGCACCAGATGAGCGCAAGGCCGCGAATGTGGTCTACCGCGGTCTTGTGCGTGCGAAAGACCTATACAATTCCAAGAAGCAGCAAGGAGCGGTCGACATCGATGTGGGACTGCTGCGTGGCGCCATTCGCGACGAGTACAAGCGCGAGCCGTTCGTGAAGGAGATCCAGTACATCTCGATCGGATCGACGCAGACGATGGACGAGCTCTCAGTGGTTGACCCAAACGAAGGAGCCGTCATCTCCGTGGCGATTAAGCTTGGCAAGTGTCGCCTCATTGACACGATCACCATTTAATAGAGAGACAAGCAGAGAAGGGAGATGGGAGAACTCAAAGGAAATAAACTAAAACGCATCATCAACTCAGACAAATCAAGCTTCGAAAGGGAGTCTTCAGCTTTTGAAGCGCTTGGCAGATCCGTTCGAGTCGTGAGTGCTTGCATTTGGTCGCTTTGGTTGCTGATTCAAAACAGACTCGTCGACGTCATCCCAATTGATGTCATCCAGTCCGTCATCGATCAAATCGTGGACGACTGGTTTCTGCTGAGAGCAAAACAGTTCGAGATAGGCACATCAGTCCACGACTTCCTCAAAAAAAAGTGTAAACACCCGAATCACCAACCTGAGCTGTAGATCTGTCTCTGAAAAATGGCGACGCGATTGATGTCTCCACCATTTCAAACCCGCTCAGGGATTCTTCAATCGCTTCAGCAAAGTCGTTTTGCTCTCCAGATGCAGCTGGCGCGGGAGTAAGCTTGTGCTAAAATTCGTCAGAGTTGAGGGCGACAAATTAGTAAAGAACAAATGCCACCAATCAGCAGAAGTTGATCACAGCAAGAAATACAGTACCTTGTTGAGGTAAGATTTCACAATCTCAATGATCGCGTCACCATACTTCTTCACACGAATTCGACCGACACCGTCAATCCCAGACAGCTCTGCATTCGTGACAGGGACGGCATTCGCAATCGCAGCGATACCAGATGTTGGCAAGATGTGATACGGCATCACATTGAAGTTATCGCAGACACTCGCTCGCCAGTCCTTGAGCAGCTGCCCCAACGCCTCGACATGGCTTTCAGGAATCCTGTACGAGAAAGATAATCCGCAGAGGTCAAGACACGTCCCACCTTCACAGACAATTTGGGTCACTTGAACGTACCGTCCGGCAGACTTGGCGACTGGAATGAGCGGATATTGTGCCGAAGTCGGTATGACTTCAACAACATCGTCGAAATCATCGCTCAGGTCCTCCACATCATCCTTCGCCGACACAGCAGCCTTCTTTTTCTTGCGTGGCGCTTTGGGTTTCTTCGCTTGCTCTTGTACTTTCGGTGCTTTCGGTACTTTCTTTTTCCCTCCCGTTTGTGAAGTCTCCGAAGTAGTGTGAGACGCTGCCCTCGCCTTGTATCGAGTCTTGATCACAAGATTGACTTTTTCTCCACGATAGAGACGATTCGCTTGCTCGCCGAGTGCAAGAAATGTAGTCGTGAAGCCCATCTTGTTTGATTTGTCCTACACGAGTTTAGAAATAATGTAGTTAGAAATCGATGAAGACTGGTGCATGGATGAGCTTGAACTTACAATCTCTCGCAGATACTGCCGAAGCACCATGTGGTACAGGATTCGCTCCACTTCACTGCGCTCGTACTTCCCTTTGCCGGCACCGAATCCCGGCAACTGGGAAAACTGATCCTTCTTCCACTCCTTTCCTTTGACAATCTGGCCCAGAAACACCTGGGAAATCTGGACTAGAGTGCTTGACTCGTTATCTGCTTGAAGCGCTTTAACTGAATGGCAGGAAAAGCAAAAGTCAGTACAATTTGGCAGGTCGCAAGTACCTTTGAACAGAAAAGCTTTCTGAACCTACCCAAGTTCATTATAACTAGGCAGTCTGATGTGACGTCGGTCTTGTCAAACACCAGTCCAAGCGCTCGATTCTTGCAGTTGTCGCACGTTTCTCTGCAATTCTCGCTGGAAAAATGTTCGCCGAAGTACTCCAGCAACGACGTTCGCCGACACTCCACTTGGTTCTCGCAAAACTCGGTCATCCGCCGCAAATGCTGGAGATGGACATTTCGGTGCTGCATGTTTTCTCGGTCTTTTGTGATCAGCTTGCGACGTCGTGACTGGTCGTTGATCACACAAACAAACAAAAGGTAAGCAAACGAAGTATTGGCATTTGCGGTCACGAATAGCACTCACCAAGTCCGGAAATGAATAGTAGAGGATGCAGTTCGCCACATCTCCGTCTCTACCAGCTCGCCCAGCTTCCTACAGGTTTTCAAAACGTATGCGTGAGCTTATCAATATCAATAGCGCTGCCGAAACGACGCGGGACGTACTTGGTAGTAGTGTGTGACTGATTGAGGGATCGTGTGGTGGATGACGTAACGGACATCGGGCTTGTTGATCCCCATTCCAAACGCAACAGTGGCGACGATCAGCTTGATTTTTCCTTTGCTCCATTCGTGATGCCGAAATGCTCGATCTTCTGACTCCAGCCCTGCGTGATAAAACGAAATCTGCTGCGCTTTTCGGGTCCCTTCGAAGCCGAGTGCCTTGATCAATCTCTCAGCAGTTGTCTCGCAGTCCTTTTTGGACAAACTATCATGGCGAAGAGAGGCACATTAGTCGTTCCATCGGTCTATGAGCAAGTCACGTGATTCACGTACCAATAGATGATTCCCGAGTCGTCAACGTGCTTGCGCACATAATCCACAATCTCGTCCATGAACTTCCCGGTTTTCTTCCGCACGTCATATGTTAGATTTGGTCTGCAACCCACAAGCAAAAGAAGCACACGTGAGGAACTTGCAAAAAAATTTGTTCGTGCAAGGAGCAACTCACCGATTGAAGCTCGATCTGGTTATGAAAGGATTCGACAGCTTCAGGTTTCTGACGATATCGCTTTCTGTCTGGTTGTTCGCAGTTGCAGTCAGCGCCATTATGGGTACCTTTCAATGGCAATAGAACAAAGAGTGAGATCACAGATGGCACCAACTTCAGGCGACGATAGATATACCACTTACCGACGGAAATTTGTTGCGTAGCTGGCCGAGATTCATGTAGTCTTTCCGAAAGTCATGACCCCACTGGCTGATGCAATGCGCTTCATCAATCACGAACCGAGCCAGCAGACATCTCTTCTGCAAAGACTCGAAGATGTTGTTCAGCGACGAACTGGACGCGATCTTTTCTGGAGTCACATAGAGCAGCTTGATCCGAATGCGATTCGAAAAGAGCTCTGAGATGATCGGTTTCTGCTCTGTTTCGTAATCTTGCTCTCCGTTCAAATGAGCAACTCCAACATCCAACGCTTGGAGTTGCTGCACTTGATCTTGGATAAGCGAAACGAGCGGAGAGATGACAATCGTGACGCCGTCGTCGACGCATGCTGGGAGCTGGTAACACAGACTCTTGCCACCACCAGTCGGCATCAAGACGAACACATCGCGACCGGAAAAAGACTCCATGACGACTCTTTCTTGGCCTGTGCGGAACGCGTTGTGACCGAACACATCGCGTAGCACTCGCTTCGCACGCTGCATTTTTGAAGTCACTCGTGGATCACTGGATACGCACGGCTGTTCTGATGCAACTTGCGATGTCGAATACGAGACCGCGCGAGCTGACTCTTGACCGGACTCAGACCCATTAGCCCAGGAATGAAAGCCACAGTTGGTGCATTTGTTGTAAATTCTCTTCGCATTTGCGCCATGCTGGACTTGAGCTTCGGTAGTGAGCAGTCCGCATGAACATCTTAGGTTCGAAGATTCCTCGCCGTAAGATGGAGACACCACTGGTAAGGGTGCGACAACGCGGGTTTCTACTTGGAATGATGATGAGTGACTCTGATTCGACGGCGTAGAAGATGCAGAATTACACTCACGATATTGGCGGCTGAGCGACTCGAGTTCTTGTTCCAGCTGATTCCGCTTGCTCTGCAGCTCGTACGGTATGTCACCCTCTAAGGATGCATCGTCGCACTCATCTCGAACTTCCCGGAGAATCTTTCGGGTATGTTTAATGGATTGACGAAGGGATTCTGCTCTTTGTGATGGGTGCACCGCCCCACCTGCTGGTTCAGTGTGTGTTGTGTTCGGGGTACTGGATGCTGGACGGGTGACATGCTGTTCTGGTTGGCGAGCTGGAAAGTCATTGTAGGTACTTGAGCGCGGCGGTTTCTGTTGTTGGTGGCTTGCAACCAACGCATCAACATCTATCTTGTCAAAGACATCGATTTCGCTTGTGTCAATGTAGGAGCTGGAAGACTGGGCTGTTCTCTGAGGTCGCTGGTCCGGTACGCTGCTCGACTGGTACGAACGACATTCCTGCACAACACCGTACAGATCTGTGAGAGTTCTGTGTTTGTATGAATGTAGAATCAAGACGCAAATAGCATCCATGAGTACATCAAGGCAGGGGCAACTTTGCTTACATTGAAATTGTTCCTGACAGCGCGATGGCTTGAAGAAGTCGTCGAATCATGAGGATTGCTGTGCGTGAGATCCACGAAGTCGCGCTGATTGTTGCTCTCGTCACCGCCTCTACTCGACGTCGAAAACACGTTGGACGCTGGCTCAGCTGCAGATGCCCCTGCTACAGCTCTACTACTGGAATCACTTGTTGGTGGCGCGTACGACTGCTGCGGCGTGTTGCTCCGCACTGTCAAAGCACGAAGTGGAAGTTTCGGTGTCGGTACAACTTTCAAGGTCGTTGAGCTCTGCACACTCAGTTGCTTGAACACTCGAAGCGCCTCCGAGCCACGTCGAATCGTCTCTGCACTCCCCACCACTGAAATCGCACCGCTTGATTTGCAACAAAACACGCACAGAATCGAAATAGAGAAAACCTGTGTCAGCCATAACACATCTAGCGCGTCTTCGGCATAACGACACTCGTATGCACAGGTGCGGGTTGCGCATACGCTGTTGTTGCTGCTGCTTTTCTTGCCGATCGGCTCTCCAAATAGGCGCTGATCACGTGCGAGTTGAGGCACTGCTGCAGCGTGTTCTTGGGCACCTATACCACGCATATGTTGCCATCCATCGTCAGCCGCCAAGCAGCGCTCATGACTACAAAGCGCCATACACATATATAGACACACATAGGCACACACGTACGCTCTCGAGCCACGCGAGCTGCTCCTCCACGTTCGTCTGCATCTGCCGCCCCGCGCCAGCGCTAGCAGCCGCAATCACATCATCATCGCTGCTTGTCCTGTTTCCCTTCGCGCGCATTTTGCAGAAATGAGCAAACTTCAGGCAAACACTGGCATACAAACTGCGAATTTTGAGTGTGAGTGATGGTCGTTTGTTGACAAAGGAAAAAAGCAAAGATGTCGAAAGTTCTGTTTTGAAATTATTGACGGCAACTTAAACTTCAAAGACGTCGAAAGGGAACCAAAAGTTGTAAAATTGACTGTCCAAATTCTTTTTTCGACTTACTTGTGTGTGATTGGTTGCTTTTGCATTTTGCGCGGATAGCAGCGATTGGCGGATACTACTTTGGGCTTGAATCCAGCACGCTGATTGGTCGAGAGCAGATTGTGTCCTTCTTCACTTGCAATTTGTACGCAACTTGGACGCACCCAATCTAGTAGTTTGGGTGCGTTCTTGTTCACTTGCTATTTGTAAGAAACATGGACACAATCTGCTCTCGACCAATCAGCGTGCTGGATTCAAGCCCAAAGTAGTATCCGCCAATCGCTGCTATCCGCGCG
>JAADVN010000121.1:0-32786 GCA_023335535.1 Globisporangium spinosum
AGACCCGTCGCCACCCCGACCGTAGCTCAGGTAGCATGAGTATGTGAACTTGCTGTCCAGGAGACACCGGACGGCAACGCGAGTCTAGCATCCGACGATCTAGACACCATCGTGTGGACTTCCATTACTACTGCAGTGTAGTGATGCCAAGTGTGTTAAGTGCGTTTTTGCGAGAGTGAATGTCAGCAGATCATTTGTGTGGAAGAATCTATAATGGTGCGTGGGTTTACGGGTTGGCAATGAATCAGGAATCTTATTTCATCCAATCACAACACTTTATTTTAGATTTCCGCCAATCAGATAAATGAAAAGCATCTCAGGCACCCAACCCACCTCACCAAGCAATTGATCTCCATCACACGAGCAAGCAAACAGCATTAGTCGATCTTGACGTCATTTCTGAACAAGCGCCCGCCCTCCTCAGCAGCTCCGCATCACCGCCACCATGAGCTCTCCGCTGCAACACCACCTGCCGCTCATCAACGCAGGCTTCTTCGTCGCGCAGCTACTCGTCAACGCCAACATGAACGCATTCGGGTCGTCTGACGGCGACGACTCAGTCAACACCACGCCAGACATCCCCATCGCGCCGGCGCCGTACACGTTCCTCATCTGGCTCGTGATCTACGCGTTCGTGGCCAGCACGGTCGCAGTCGACGTCTTCTACCCGCAGTATTCATTCTTCAACTACTCGGCGCACCCGGCGGTCTACCGCCGCTACTTCCTGCTCTCGTGCATCACCAACATCGCGTTCGTGGTGTTCAACAACTGGCTCGGCGTCACGCACCTCGCGACGCTCGACCTCTTTCTGCTCTGGGGCTCGCTGCTGCCGATCTACCTGCTGCTCGTGCGCCACCCGGCCAAGCACACAATCCGCCCGTGGGTGCACTACTTTGCGAGCGAGTTTTCGATCCGCATCTACTTTGGCTGGGTCAGCGCCGCCGCGCTGCTCATGGTCGCGGTCTCGATGCAGAAGATGCACGACGGCTACCTCGGCTTTAGCGTGTACGCGTTTCTGCTCACACTGCTGCTGACGCTCGGTATCTCGGCGTTCGTGTACGGCGGCGAGCCGGTGGTGGGGCTCGTGGTGTCGTGGGCGCTCATCGGCTTGGCGGTGCGCGACGACTCGTTCCCAGGCAGCACTGACCGCGACTTTGACAAGCTCCAGGCTGCCGCCGCGCTCGCTGCGCCGATCATCCCGGTGATCGTGCTTATTGACGCCAGTCGCAAGGCCTACGCGTACTGGAAGAGGTACGTCTGTTCATTCGCCGATGGTGTGGCTGATACTAAAAGTGCTCAACTTGCCCCCACCTTGTGTTGTTTTGTGCGTGTGCTCTTATAGCCGAAAGGCCAGCGACGTGGAGCTCATCAAGCCGGTCATGACTTTCCAGACCAGTGCCGACTACGGCACTGTGTAAGCAGTCTTTCTTCAAAGAGACTGGGCTTCTATTGTGCGCAGACTACTACGCTGCTACTGTGTATGCTGTGTGTGCTCGCTCTCTGACCTTCGTGAATGTTGTGGCAGTTGAGAGAACGTGGCGGGGCTGTTTAACGCGGTGGCTTCAACCACCCTAACGGCGCAATACAGACCTCAATTTGTTCGTGTATTGATCCAGCAGTTAGTCGCCAGTATTCCGCTTGTTTCTACCACCTCTCGCTTCCAACTGACACTTGTGCATTCGGAAGGCAGGCAGGCATGTTCCACTTCTTCTTCTCGTCCCACTCCGTGCTCTTCGCGCAGCAGTATCCAATCCTCGACCTACGACGCAGCTCAACCATGGAAGCCAGTTGGTTCGCACTGCTCAACGCCGCGCTCTTTGTCGTGCAGGCCGGCGTCAACATCGCGTACGCCCGGTGCTTTGTCACGCTCACGCGCGAGTACGAGACGCTGATCGCGCCGGCGTCGTTCGCGCTCTGCATCTGGATCCTCATCTACGCGCTCGAAGCGTTGCTCGTGCTCACGGACGTCTTTTACCCACAGTCCTCGCTCTACGCGGACGCGACCCAGCCGTCCCAACTGCGCACGTGCTTCGCGGTCACCTGCATTGTCAACACGACATGGTTGATTCTCTATGTGACGCATCACGTGCATGCCGCGACCTTGATGATCTTCATCCTCTGGTTCGCGCTGCTCATGCTCTACATCTACTCCGTGAACGACCGGAATGCGCGGGTGACGATGGACTGGCGACAGTATGTCTGCAACGAGCTGCCGATCTCGATCTACATTGCGTGGGTGTCAGCGATCGCGTTCAACCACCTGGCGATCTCGCTGCAGTACTCGCACGGCAGCTACCTCTCGGTCTCGACCTACGTCGTGCACTTGTGCATTGTGATCACGTTTGCAATCATCGCTGTGATGTACGCGAAGGACCCGGTGTTTGGACTTGTCGTGATCTGGTACCTCGTCTCGGTCGCTATCAAGAACGTGGACATGCCGACCACGATCCGGTGCGCCGACATGAGTGTGCGCGCGAGCGCAGGCGAAGGCGCGGCGATCATCGGTGTACTCATCGTCCTCTCGACGCTCTACATGGTCATGTTTGGCAGGTAAGAAAACCCACTTGTGTAAGGTAGTCGCTATTGTGAGAGTGGTCGCTGACTGGAGTAATGTGATTTGTTGTGCTCGTGCAACTGGAGCAAGTGAGGCGCCGCCGACGACAGCGGGCGGCATGGCGGTCGTGCAGGGGGCAGCCGCGACGAACTACGGTTCGACTGCATAGCGCTCCACGCGCTGCTGATGGCCTTTGTGCTGCTCGGGTATCTTTGCGTCGCGCAATAGCAGAGACGTCTCTTGAAGAAGTGGTCATTGGTTTGCATGTTTCCCACCCATCCATTTATCAGTCAGGACTCATGCGTGTCAAATTCAAAAAGTATCTTTTGAAAAGTCGCGGGGTTACATCGTACCCCACAAGTTACGTGACTCATTTCTTTGCGTCATCGCACTTTTGAAAACGTAACCCTGTTTGCTTCGTGAAACCCATGGGTTTCCAGTGGTGCGTAGCAAATGTATTGGATTTTGTAAGCATAAAACCCGTGGGTTTTGGGCCGACCTTCCACTTTTTACCAATAGAAATCGAACATCGATAGCCACAGGCCATCATCATCGTCCATTTTCCAATTGTCCACACGATCAGATCGACCAGAAGAGCACCAGGCAGCAGCGAGAATGACGGCGGAGGTGAACTCTGCGGCGGCCGCGGTGGGCTGTCCGCACCACGGGGACGCCAAGAGCAAGGACGCGTCTGCTTTGCCGCCCAAGGATGCCAAGCCCGAGTCCTGCGGCTTCAACTCGCAGATGATGGCGGCCGCGCAGCACGCCGGCGGTTGGAGCGTGAGCACGGACTCGGACACGATCGACTCGCGATTATCCAAGGCGCGCGCCGTGTCGAGCATCCCCAAGAGCGACTACACGCCGGCGCACCAGAAGGACGCGGGCGGCAACTGGGAGTATCCGTCTGAGGAGATGTACTTCAAGGCCATGAAGCGCAAGGGCTGGGACCCGGAGGCCGACCAGATGAAGACCATCGTCGCCATCCACAACACGGTCAACGAGCAGTCCTGGCGCGAGGTCATGAAGTGGGAGTCGCTGCACCCGTACGTACTCAAGTTGCGCTTGCTTGTTTGCTTGTTGTTGTTCGTGCGCCAAGTCTGACAGCTTTTTTTCTTGTTTGCTTGCTTGTTTGTACGCAGTGCGCACGAAGCGCCAAAGCTCAAGCGCTTCATCGGCAAGCCGACCGAGTACAGCCCCAAGGCGCGCGTGATGAACTTGCTCGGCTGGTCGGTGCTGCCGTTCGACCGCCACGACTGGATCGTCGAGCGCGACGGCAAGGAGGTGCGCTACGTGATCGACTTTTACTCGGGCCAGCCGGAGCCCGGTCGCCCGCTGTCCGTGTACCTGGACGTGCGTCCGGCGCTCGACTCGGTTGAGAGCGCGCTGGATCGCGTGCAATGGCAGTTCAACGAGAAGGTCCGTCCGCTGCTGCCGTTCCAGGGCTTGCTCTTCGGCGCTTCGTCCTCAGCGTCGCCATTGGCGTCCTCCTCCACCAAGCCAGAGAGCACACCTCAGCAGGGACGATCTACTGTCGTCCCGAAAGACCAGGCGAACTGATTGCAGGAACCCAAGCACAGCAACGCATATGAAAGATCCTCCAGTCAATCGGCGAGCAATCAATCAGACCAACACCACCACCCACAACCAATAAATATATATTGACCAGACAGACAGCCTTGTTTCCTGTCTGTTTGTTGCTGCCTGAGGTGAGGGCTGACATCTTGGTGCTCTGTACGGAGGATATGCGAAAGAACACACAGGTGATTGCTTTTCAAGCGCGTGTGGTCAGGCTTTGCGTCCGTTGAAGAGAAGGACCGCGCGTATGTATCATGCGCTCCGGCCGTCGCGATCGAGATCGTGTCGAACGAGGACGCTTTCGAGGAACTGCAAGTCACAGTGTCCAAGTTTGTCGCTGCGGGCATGCGCGAAGCTGTCGCAGTGGACACTCGGGGTGACCGTGTTTGGGTCCACGGCCACGGCGAAGAGCCCTATGAGGTGCAACCACTGGCACCAGTGGAGTTTGATTAGTGTTCCCAATTTTATGTCTTTGGATCCATTTCTAAAGCGTCGTCAGCAAGTATCCATTTCCCCTTCATTAGTAGTCGAGTTCGCATTGAAGTATCATGTCGACGGACGTGAACATGAAGGTGGCGGTGCGCTGTCGGCCCATGAGCTCGCGGGAGGCGCAGATGGGCGCGCAGTCCATCGTGCAGGTGCTGGAGGGCACGACGGTCATCATCCAGCCAGGCGCCATCGCTGAAAATGGTGGCGAAGGCACTTCTTCTTCACCATCTTCTGAGGCGGTGGGGAAGAAGCAGTTCACGTTCGACCACGCGTACGGCGCCGACAACACGCAGGCGCAGGTGTACGACGACATTGCGCGGCCGACGGTAGAGAAGGCGCTGCAGGGCTACAACGGCACGATCTTCGCGTACGGCCAGACGGTCTCGAGCAAGACCCACACGATGGTGGGCGGTGCACCGAACGAAGAGAGAGCACAGGGTATTATCCCGCTCATGAATCTCGACATCTTCTGTCGCGTGGACGAGACGCAGAAGGCCCATCCGGAGCTCAAGTTCCTCGTGACGGTCTCCTTTTTCGAGATCTACAACGAGGTGATCAAGGACCTGCTCAACCCGTCCGACAAGCTACTCAAGATACGCGAGCACCCAGACATGGGCATCTACGTTGAGCAGCTCGCGGAGCTGATCATGGAGGAGGCCGCAGACGTCGCGCGACTACTCGAGTAGGGCAACAAGGTGCGCCAGGTAGCGGCCACGCAGATGAACGAGCGCAGCTCGCGGTCGCACAGTTGCTTCACGATCAAGATCGCGTCCAAGCGCTCCGAGGAGTTCGCGGGCGGCGTGCAGAAGGAGACCACGGTGAACGCCAAGATGAACCTCACGGACTCGGAGCGCGCGTCCAAGACTGGCGCGGCGGGTGGCCGCCTGAAAGAAGGCGCCGCGGTCAACAAGAGCCTCAGCGCGCTCGGCAACGTGATTAACATGCTCGCGAGCGACAAGGTCAAGGGCAAGAGCGCACACGTGCCCTACCGCGACTCAAAGCTCGCGCGGCTGCTGCAGGAGTCGCTTGGCGGCAACTCGCTCACGGTCATGGTCGCCGCGATCTCACCGGCCGACTACAACTTTGGCGTAAGCATAAGCACGCTCATGTACGCGAACCGCGCCAAGTCGATCAAGAACGCAACCGAGAAGAACGAGGACGTGAACGGGAAGATCATCCACGAGCTGCGCGAGGAGATCGGACGGCTGCGGCAGATGGTCGTGCGGCCAGTATCCTCGTCAGGTTTCTCCCAGCAGAGCAGTGATTCTGGGAATGGCTCCACCACAGCAAGCGAGATGACGACCCAGATGGAGGAGACGATCGCGAACCTCGAGCACGCCAAGCAGCAGTCGTGGGAGGAGAAGCAGCGGCTGGCAGAGCTCTACGAGCAGGAGCGACAGAACTCACTCGCGAACGAGAAGAAGATCCTGGGCTTCATGCAGACGGTCAAGCAGGAGAAAATGGACATCATGAAGCACATCAAGGCGCTCCAGCAGCGCAAGACCCAGCTCGCCAAGTAGATGCGGCAGAAGAAGCAGAGCTATTCAGTTAACAAAAGCAAGCTGCAAGCGGATGTGGACACTTTCCAGAAAGTGCCCTCCTCCACGCCCTCAAACTGTCTCTCTGTGCAGGACAAACAGAAACTGATGGACGATATCGAGTCCTGCAAGACGCTCGTGATCTCGGATCGCGACGAAATGGCGTGGCTCAGGGACGAACTGAAGACCTGCGAGGACAAACTGGTGGAAGAAGAGGCCGAGGTCGCGGCCAAGAGCGTGCTACTCGAAGAGGACGACAAGCTGCGCGAGGCGATCCAAGACGGCGAGCGCAAAAAGATGGAGCAGGAGCGCAGGCACTACCTGCAGGCCGCACTCGAAGAGGAGCGACGCCAGTCCCAGCGCGAGGCCGAAGAGGACAAGAAGAAGCTCCACTTAGCCCTCAGAGCGACCGCCGACAAGGAGAAGAAGCTGCTCGAGGAGGTCGAGTACCAGCGGTTCAAGGCGCTGGCGTTCCAGCAACAGCTCCATCAGGCGCAGATCGAGCACGCCGAGTGGTCTCGAGACGCGCGCCAAGCTCTCGTACATGGTCGCCGCGCTCAAGTAGGACTTTTTGGACGAGAAACAGAAGATGGGCGGCAAGTACGCATACGCGGTGCGCTTACTGCGGAACGCGTGAGACGACATTGCCGCACTGAGCGAGCGGAACGCAGAGCTCAAGAAGCAGGTGCACGGCATGGCTATGTGGGACAAGACCTGGTAATAATCCGATGGGGAGGGGGGCTGATTGGGATCTACTATGAGCATTCAATTTGAAATGATGGGATTCTGTGGTGTTACGTCTCAAAGCACTACTGGGAGCTTTGGTTGCTCTCTCTACCAGTCGGCGAGTGACTGGGATCTTAGTTCAACATGGTGCTGTTCTTTCTCGGTCGGCGGTGTCGATACGCTCCGGCCGAGTTGTCTAGCGGTAGGCTCGACTAGCGCTGCTTCTTCGTCTTTTTCTTCGCCGTCGCTCTCGTACCAGCCATCGAAGAACGCCGAGAGCTCATGTCCGTCCTCGCCCTCGCCATCGCCGTCGCTGCAACCGGTGGAACTGCTACTGCTGCTGGTGCTGCTGATTTCGTCGAGACTGAGCCACAGGCCGTGACAGGGCTCCTCTTCTAGTGCTCCGTCCATCGATGAGAGACTTGTCATCCGACGCTGCTGAAGCCGCAGGTGACGCGTACAGTCAACCAGAACCTGGATCTGAGCGGCTCGGGAGTCCAGGATCTTGCTCAACTGGTCAATTTGAGCGTTCAGTCCGGCAAGTTCGAGCTTCAAAAGCGCATTCTCTCGCTGAAGAGGGCTGCTACCGCTGGTCTCTGGAGATGGCTGCTGCTCCATAGGACTGCCGGTCTGCTCGGATGGGCTTCCTTGTTTGCTGCTGTGCTGACTGACCCACCGCGCTCGCTGCGTCGACAGTTGATCGACAATCTGGCTCCAGTACGCTGCCATTTCTCGCTCTTCACTTGGCTCTTGCTTGGAACTGCTGCTGCTGTGTGCTGATAGTGGTGCTGGAATTTAGAAAGTGAGCGAATGGATCATACCGCAACGGTCATTCCTGTCTAGTAGCAAATAAGAAACATGGTTGAAAATGGTTTCGGAGGCGGGAACAACGCACCTTCTCACGAGTAGAAAAGCATGGAGTTTTCATTCTGAAATTGTATCAAACACAAGAAGGGCTGCTCTTTGGTCTCTTCGCTAGCGCTAACACACACGCGCACATGACTGGGAGTTGGCTTGCTAAGTTAGTTGACTGGCTGGCTAATCGATCGATCGATCGTTCATTCTTTCGCTGGTTGGTTGTCTGGATTCCGTTCTTATTCGTCGAAGGCGAACGTGAGGGTCGAGGTGGACGAGTTCGTGGGGCTGCCGGAGGACACTGAATTGCTGGCTCGGTGGCAGTGCGGCAGGCGCTCGCGTTCCTGAGAGAGGCGTCGGAGCACGCGGCGCTGCCACTCGGCGGTCGTAAGGTCGTCATTCGAGGTCCGGAGCGCTACGAGTACCTGAAAGTTCAGCGGCTCCTCCGATTCTTCCTCGTCTAGGTCCTCTTCACTGTTGCTCTCACGCTCTGTGGACATTTCGATGGACGATGCGAACGATACTCGAGAGTATCGTCGTGGTGAAGATGTCTCACTCTGACTCTGACTCTGGTTGCGGGATCGGCGGCGCTGCTCACGCTCCTGTGCCAACCGTTGGAGCGCTCGGCGGTGCCAGTTGCTGCTGGCGGAGTCACCCTCGCCCTCTTCTGCGGTGTTGAGCTCCACAAGTTCGTTGTAGCTGATGCTACTGCTGGCGGCAGTGGTGGGGCTTGTCGCCAGGTGGTCTTCCGCAGAGTCACGTGCTGGGGTGATCATGTTCACAGCAGAGGTTTGGTGGTGGCGGCCGCCATCGCCATCCACGGTTTCTTGGGGTTCTTCGCCGTCACTGGAAGGCACAGGCTCAGACGACTCGGTGGAAGTGAAATCACCAAGCGAGTCGCCATCGTCCAGAGCAGGCTCCCCACCCACACCGCGATTCGTGTCCGCATCGCTGTCCTCTTCGTCTGACGTCGTTGCTGATACGTCGGTCTCCAAGGCTTCAGTTTGCGTGTTTCTGCCCGTGGTTATTGCCCGACGTGCTTGAGCTTCGGCCGCCATCCCCACCACTCGCTCTGCAAACATTGCTGGGTCCGCTTGACCGAGAGCGAGGTACACGTCCTCACTCACACGCAGCCGCTTGCACCGGATGTCCTCCATCTCCTTTAGGCGCGCGATGATACACTGCGCCTGGAAGAGGCTGCTTTGCGCTTGCTTCAGGTCGCCTTCGAGCTTGCTGATCTGGTGCACGAGGCTGCGGTTCACGCGCTGCAGGCCGTCGTTGCGGTACATGTAGTATTCGCAGACGGCATGCAGCGACCGCGAGCCTTCAGCTCCACGTTGGCGAGCGAGAGCAAGCGTTGATTCGGATTCTGGTTGTCGGTCCGCTTGTTGCGCATGCTCGGCGGTCTCAATCGCATCCACGATCCATGCATTGTAGGTCGTGAGCATGGCTCTTCCGGCGACGGGCACGTGAGATAGCACGACGCGCGTGAAGTCGTTCGCGAAGTCCACAAGTGAGAGCGTGCAGTCTTTTCCCACGACGTCCGGCACGAAGAGCAGGAGCTTGTGCGTTTGCTGGCGCAGGAGGCGGCGCCAATGGAGCAGTGCGCCGGGAAGCCACTGCACAAGATGTTGCTGTTAGAAGAGCAGCCGTAAAGTGATGAGTGAGTGAGGCGTACGTACCATGCGTTCTTTCTATAGGGACCTCTGGGCTCTCGTGAGTTGTCTTGAGCTCTTTGCTCTTTGCTCTTTGCTGGCTTGGTGGTGGTCTGAAAGCGGCGATGGTCGGCTTTTCTTGCTGTCGTGGCGCCTTGGTCGGAACTCGTGGGTGGCCTTTCTCGCTGGTTGCTGTGCAGTCCGGCTGCCTTGACTTGACTGGGGTGGATGGATGTGAAATGGTGAGAAAGGGTGGAAGGCTCACTTGTGGCGGTTTGAAGTGCGATATGCTGCTGCGATGTCTCGACCTTGTGTCTGTCAGAAATCGGCGGCAGAGCTACAATAGCACTCATACTCACACAATAAGCGACACAAACACTCGCATCAAGGATACTGCAGCTGCTGCTACTCTCTTCACGCGACTAAATAATATTACTTTCTTAGGAAAGTTACCACCACTACACCACTAACAACACCGATCATTGAGAGATAGCCGACTTCATCTCTTCGCACTTGCGCGACAGAGCACTCCGCAATTGCCGCGTTGATGCGCTCGCTCGCAGCATCATGCTCGCATGCACTTCGTCTTCTCTCTCTTTCGCTGCTCTTCCTCGCACTTTATCACTGTACGCTTGCGTGCACGGGACTCGCTTGTAGCTGTTGCTGGTAATACTGCTGCTGCTGTTCGTGTCCGCCAGAGTACGCCATCGCCACGATCATCCCTGTGAACGCGAGGAGGCTCACGCCTGTGCGCACATTGTGCAGCTTTCCCCACTTTGCGAGCGTTCTCTGCAGCCACGTCTTGCCTCGTGAGCGGCATACCTTGGGGTTCACCAGCTGGTAGTTGATCGCGAGCATCTTGACGACGGTGAACGGCGTGATCGCGATCATCAAGCAGCCGCTCGCGAGCCAGAGCCGCGGCGAGTGGAGCCCACACGCAAAGGTGGTCGCCGCCATCTGCGCGGCCTGGCGCTCGCGCTGCAGAAAGTACACGGCGAGCGCGCTGAGCCCGCTGCCAACCGCCATGGGACCCTGCATGCGTGCGGCGTAGAAGTACATGCGGCGGAAGAACGGCGCCTGGAACGCCAGCTCATCGGTCTCCAGCAGCGCCGGGTGCTGCGCCACAGAGATGAACGTCGCGGCGCCGGCGAACACGCCCGCGAGCCCCGCGGCCGCGATCTTGGCCAACGCTTCCACGTGCACGCGTGCCATCCTCCAGTCGCCCAGCGAGCAGCGCCGACGAAGAAGAGGAGGAGGAAGAAGGAGAAATGGCAGAGCGTATGATGAATAACGGAGCTGGTCGCTGACGTCGCGGATGTGTTTGAAGGGCGACACCAGAATGACGTGCGGATAGCAGGTTAAAAAACGACAATTGATACGTAAGCGTCATTCATTTGCTTTTGTCTGACAGCCGCTTGTCTTTACGCATGATGTTTACGTGCATGGTATAAATATGTAAATAGAGGAGTGAGATTCAATGATTTTTCGATGTTGGAAACCGCCTCAAACGAATAGGTAGGATATGCACATACACGGCGAGCAACTCGCAGGAGAGGCTCCTCGTCTTGGAGCGCTTTACTTGATGGCAATGGCAACATGATGCTCGGTCTGGTGAGCCCCTGAGGACTTGGCCAGCGCCGCAAGCATCCCCGCGAACGCCGCGAGACTCACGCCCGTGCGCACGGTGTGCAGTTTCATCCAGCGCTTGAGCGAGTTCTGCATCCAGGTCTGCCCCTCCGCAAGGCACCGCTTCGGGTCCATCAGCTGGTGGTTAAGCGGCAGCATCGTCACAATCGTGTATGGCACGATCGCGAGCATGGCGCAGCCGCTGTAGAGCCACCATAGCTGCATCTCCACTGGTCGGTCTTTCTGCAAGTAGTACACCGCAATCGCGCTTGCTCCGCTGAGGACCGCAGACGGAGCTTGCATACTCGCGGCTCGGGGGTACATGTAGTGGAAGAACGGCGCCTGGACCCCGAGGTCGTCGGTGACCTCCAACGCTGGGTGCTGCACAATCGAAATGTACGACGAGGCTCCGGCAAAAATGCCCGCGAGTCCGGTTGCGGCGATCTTTGTGAGAACTTCAGCGTCGAGAGTCATGGGTGAGGAGCAGGATGAAGCTGGTTGGTGGTTGTTTGTGGTTGGAAGCCGGGAAAACTGGAAATGAACACCTCACCTGCAAGGCAAGAGGCTGGAGAATCGTGTGTGCTGTCAGTGATGGGAAGCTAACCGACTAAACGACAATAGCCACTAGGCGAACTTATGGAAGCCAACACAAGTACAAGTTTAGTTCAACTGCCGCAAGTGGTCAAGCGACACCTTGTCAGCCTTTATTCGTTGCACGTCAGCAAACTGGACGCGCGAATACAATTTCTTCCCACTTCCTGGGCAATGGGAAGCACGACCTTTGGGAGTTTGGGCATCATAATCCAAGAGAGACTACAATGGGAAGCACGACTGAATTTAGTGACTAATCAATGAAGACACCTCCCCCCTTTGATAGATTGGTTGACGATCATGGTGGAGGCTGCGAGCGAGCGGAGCAATGGGACAGGAGAGCCCAGTTCTTCCTACCAGGCACAGCAGCAGCCACAGCAGCATGCATCCACACACACGGCGGCGCACGCGAACCGGCGCATGAGCCGTCTGCGCGCCGAGAAGCTCATCGCGCAGGTGTACCGGATCCCAGGTCTCAATGGCGACGACACGACGAGCCACTCTCAGCAGCAGGCGGCACTCACGAGCCGCAGCAGCTTTCAGGGCTCTATGAGCACAACAAGCACAACTGCAGGTCGTCCATGTCCTGTCGGTCAACTGCCGTCGCGAGGAGCGCTAGCGGCGGCGTTCGCCGCCCACGAGCTCTATCTGCAGCAGTCGGGCGTGCAGTTCTACGTGGAAGACCTGGTCAAGGGGCTTCAGGAGCAACTATCCGAGCAGCCGGCGGCGTTCATCGCCGGCTACTTCAGCGGCGTCATGAGAGGTAACCACGTGAGCGGCAGGGCGTTTAAGTACGTCAACGGCGCGATGCAGAACCGCATCGCGTTCCTCTCGCAGCTCCAGAAGACGTATGCGAGCGTAGATGCGCACATGCGTGAGATGTTCCACATTCGTATCGCTCTCTATGAGCTGTAAGAAGTAGCTCTATAGCTCGCTGTATGCTAGCGTTTGTGTGATGCAGAACTAACGCTAGAAGACTTCACGGAGCTCATCTAGTGCCAGTGCCGCAACTTCCCGACGCAGCTTCTGCAGCAAACGGTCCACCATCTGAAAGAAAGCGACGATGGCCATGTGCGCGCCACGCTAAAGGCGTTTCTAGCGGCGCTCAGCGCCTGCTTTCTCTGCAATGGTGCGTACACGGTGTGCATGAGACTACAGGCGATGATCAGCGCTTATCTGGTTGCTTCTGTTTGCTCTCTGTGACGCCGAGTTCCTCAGCCGCGCGTACGACATCTACGGAGAGATGCAGGCGTCGAAGGATGGTCGCGCGGCGTCGCCTCGAAGCAACAACAGTAGCAACACTCTTCGCTCTGAAAAATAATGTGAACGAGGCTCTCTGGTACGTGATCATATCACAAAACTCATCGCTGAGTCGTGCTGCATGCTTGTGTTTGATACACCAGCATCGCGAACGCCATGGCTTCCGACCGCGTCGTCGCACGTCTCCGTGTCGTGGCGCAGCAAAACACGTGAGCGTCACTCCGAGTCATCGGTCAGTGGTTCTGCTCGTCTCTCACTAACGCCCACGTATGCGATGCTTCCACCAGCTTCAGCATTCCGCCGATGCTGGAGATCAAGGCGTTCGTCTACAAGAGCGCCAACTTCAAAGAGGTGCGTGCATCATCACGTAGTGCTTACACTAACTACGCATTGCGTTCACACTCACAACGGCCCACCGCCGCGTACTCGCTCGTATGTATCAAGCGGCTGCATGACAGTTCTGCGCGCGCTTCTACGAGAGCCCCGCGATCGCCGCCAGCATTCTCGACCTGCAGCGCGCCTTCCAGACGCTCTCTGATGGCGGTGGCGCCAAGTGAAACCAGGATTCAAACTCCAAAACGACGGAGGTCGTCAGTATACTCTTCAAGGTGCCTTTCCTCCACATAGTGTATCCAAGTCAATAGGTATACTATACGCGTTCCAGAGAGTGCCATTATCCGGCTTTCCATGAGGCGTTTGCCATTCGTTCCTTTTCCGCACATTTCCAAACCTGCCGCTACAATCAGCGCGTGCGGAAGAGATCAAGCGAGATGTTCAGCCGTCCCGCGCCCGCGCCGTCGTCGCGCTTCGGCGCAGTGCGTACCACGGGCGCCGCCACCGGTACCGGCGCGTATTCTTCCACTGCTGCAGGCATGCGCGCCAAGTCGTCTCTGACGTCTGCAACCGCCTCTATTGCTGCGGCGTCAAGACGCGCCGTGACGGACGAGAACCGTGTGCCGTCGTACGCTCGTCCGACGCGCTCGACCGCGGCGGCTGCTGCTGCTGCTGCGAACCATGTGGACGTCGAGATGAAAGACGTGTCGGCGCCTCGCGCGCGACCGACGCAGACAAGCGCGACGGCACGATCGACCTACTCGAGACCGATCCTCAGAGAGCAGACGACCAATGTGCCAGCGAGAATCACAACGACCGGTACATCGTGAGGAGTTTCCTTCTTTTTTTTGATTGCTCAATGTGTATTTAAGCTATTGTAGTTCGTTTTCTTACAGCACGTGCTTCCTATGTATCTGAGTAGGTCGTCTCCAGGGCTCCAGTGCTTCAGCAGCACGTAGTACAACAACGACTGCTGGCGCGACTCGATCGACGGCGACGCGACCAACGTACAGCAGCACTGGTCGATTCCAAGGAACATCAGCGACAGCGCCAACAGCAGCAAGCGCTGCTAGATCAACGCTGTCAAATGCAGGACGATTCCAGCCAACGACGGCGCGAACATCCGCCACCGGCACCACCGGGTCGTATGCAACTGGATCGATGAGACAACCAGCTGGAGCAGCCTCGCGAGCAGGCTTTGGCAACCCAAGCCAGTACCAAAGCCGACCTGCTGCTCAGCCGCAGGTGCAGCCGCCGCCAGCCCCTACTCAGCAGTACCAGACTCAGCAAGCGGTTTCGCAAGCTTACGGCATGCATCAACCATCAAATCCAAGCCAGCAGTTCGGATACCAAGCACAGCAGCAATCAAACCAGTACCACCACGAACAGCAACAACAACAGCAGCAGCAGCAACAACAAGCTCCGAAAGCGTGGAGTCTCCAGGATTTCGAGATTGGACGTGAACTCGGGCAAGGAAAATTCGGTACGCGGCCTTTGGCTGTAGCATGGCCTTTTCAACAAGCTGCAGCTCACATTTCTCTCTGTGGTTTTGCATTTCAATCATAGGTCAAGTCTACCTCGCGCGTGAGAAGAACTCGAAGATGGTGGTCGCTCTGAAGGTGCTCGTGAAGGACCAACTGAAAGCCGCTGGCGTCGCTCACCAACTGAAGAAAGAAGTCGAGATCCATTCGCGCATCCGTCACAACAATATTCTTCCGCTGTACGCAACGTTCCAAGACGAAACGCGAGGTACGAATCCTGGCGCTTGCCTTGCTTGAAGATTTGCTTCATTATTGACTGACGTTAACTCTGTTCACATCATCCACAGTGTACCTGGTGCTGAAGTACGCCGGTGGTGGAGATCTGTACAAGAAACTTCGTGTCACACCTGGACGCCGGTACGATCCATTTTTTGGTTTTGTGCGTTTATTGTGACGTACCGATGTTGAGCTGAGATGTCTTTGATTTGTACAGATTCAGCGAACGGGACACCATGTTGTACATCGCTCAGCTCGTCAGGTGAGTAAACTTGATCTTGCAGTAAGTAGTTCACCGTTCATGTGCTGGGCACTAATATTGTTGATGGCGATCTTCTTTTCCAGTGCCCTGGAAGCTTGCCATCAGCAGCACGTCATTCATCGCGACATTAAACCAGAAAATCTGCTCATTTCGGACGAGGTACGCTTGGACACTGCTTTTGAGATGAGTTGAGCAGCACTGACGTGATTCTTGTGTTCTCTTTTGCCACACTGTAGGGCGAAATCCTCCTGGCGGACTTTGGGTGGTCCTCGGCGAACGTCACTGCAGCGTATGTTCATCTTTGACTCTTGAACATCGCGCGGTATTATCTTAGTGTGTTACTGAGTCTTTTGTTGTTTCCTTTGTTTCGTTTGCAGAACCCGCCGCGATACCCTCTGTGGCACGCTAGATTATTTATCGCCAGAGATGATCCGTGGCGAAAAATACGATGAATCGGTCGACATCTGGGCGATTGGCATCATCATGTACGAGCTACTCGTGGGCAAACCGCCATTCGAAGCGCCTGTAAGTTCCTATCTGAGAGTTGTTTTCTGAGATGGACGCCCTTCTTCCAGTAGCTCACATTTTTTTCCATCACCTTGTAGGGACAAAACGAGACGATTGAGCGCATCACTGAAGGCTCTCTTTTTGTGCCGCCGCACGTCTCGCTCGCCGCGAAAGACTTGATCTCTCGGGTGAGTTTGATTTACCAGCTCGTCCTCTCTTTGATGCTGTGTGTGTTAACACTATTCGATGCCTTGTGTAGATTCTTCAAAAACTCCCTGAGCACCGCCTGACGATGCAGGAAATCAAAGCGCATCGCTGGTTTGCTCCACTCGCCATTCGCCAACGTTCTGCCCACCGCAGCGCCTTGACGAGACAGATGCATGAGACCGAGGCGAAGTTCGCGAGCATTTAGCGACGCTTTTGGGTAGTCGATCATTACGGGAAGGCTTCTTTCTTCATCATTGCGTGCAAGCACACACGCATCTACCAAAAGCAAGACAAACAAATACATACAAATGCAACACCACCTCCACCAGAATCGATCCATGGACGCGGTGCAGTAAACCCACATGCGGTAACACACAATTAACACGTCGCCAGGCGCTTTGTGCTTGTCGTTCATCTCTCTCCGTTCGCCTGGGCTACGGGCTAGTAGTCCAGCAGTGTTTTCTCTATGCACCTGCCTGTCGATGCGCATCCACGCCCCAAGAGCACCAAATGGAGTACACAAACCGTACTCCCCAGTGTGTATCGCCACACCAGCGAACGCCACAGGTCGCCATCTTGTCATACGTAATCTGCTCCTTCCTCTCTCTTCTATCGAGCCGTCGGAATGCGCAGCGAAGAGATGTGATAGTCACCACCTCGCGCCACTTTCCCCACGCTTGCGCCATCCGCAGACACGTATAAACCGCAAACTCTCGCGTTAAACGCTACTCAAGCGACGACAGCAGCTTCTAGTTGCCATTGACATGCCTCCGCGTGTCCTTTCTGTCGCTCTGCCGTCCAAGTTGTCGCGCGGAAGCGTCCACCGCGCGCCATCATCTCCATCCTCTTCCGTCGTGCGGGTTGGTGGAGGATTCAGAAGTGACAGGTGTTCGTTTCAAAACAAGGTACAAACACATACCGTGAAGTGGTTGTACAGCAGAAATAGTGCAAAATGCATGAAAACAAGGTGCAGAAGAGCTCAAAAAGGAGTAAAATGATCCAAAAGAGGGTGCGGTGTTCGCCAAGTTCCAGCAGAGCCGTCCCGCCCAAGCAAAACAGGCATCATCTCTTCTTCATGCGCGCGGAAGAAGCGGGACTTGGGGCGGCGACGAAGACGAAGACGAAGCCGACCGAGCAGCAGCAACAGCAGCAGCGAAGTACTAGGCGTGCACGGCAGGCAGACGAGAGAGCGTAGCACAGAGCCGCGTCACCATCAGCCTCTGTACAGGGGGAGAGTCCATCGGAGGAGCGATCGCCCCCTTTGTCGCGCATCCCCACGGCGCCCAGCAGCACAACAAGAGCGATCGCAACAGACAGGGGACAGGACGAGCAGGAAAAGAGCGGCTGGCATCATGAGTCGATTGGGCAACATCCGAGACAAGCTCAACCAGATGCGCATGCCCGAGCTGCGCAACGTGCTCGTGGACCTGAACCTCGCGCGCTCGGGGCGGAAAATGGAGCTCGTTGACCGCATCGCGATGACGCTCGAGGTATGTTCTTTCATTAACTTTGGATAGTGTCTGCGATGCGTATTCGGGCAAGGGGGAAAGAGGGAAAATGGCTCGAAGGGGAGGGAAATAGAGGGGTGCTATGGATATTGATGCGCGACTATTGCTGTTGTGTGAACTTTCGCTTCGTTCTTCATTAGGCGTTTGAGGCGAAAGCAGCGGAGAACAGCTCGAACCACGCGACGTCGGCGTTTTACACGGACCAACTGAGCGCCGGGTTGCGCAGCATTGACGCCCAGATGCGCGCGTCTCGGCCGCAGATGCACGGCAGCAGTCTGTCGAATTCGCACACGCCGCCCGCGCCGCCACCAAGCGGCCACTATGCCAGCGCGACCCCGCCTGCAGTGCATCATCGCAATATTCCTGCTTACAACCCGTATCAACAGCAGCACAACCACCACCACCCGATTCCGCCTCCTGGACTCTCGCCGATGTCGTCTTCGATTGGACGCGTCGGTGGTACCGGTGGTGTCATAAAGACGTCGAATGCTCGTCCAATGAGCAGTCCGGATGGATCGACGACGCTCGTTCCCATCCAAGCGCAGTCGCTGAACGGCGCGCGGTGCTTTTGCCATGGAGAGAATTCGAATGGACCGGTCGTCAAGTGCGTGAGATGTCGGAAGGGCTTTCACGCAAAATGCAACCAGATCCCGCCGGTAAGCACGGTCATCTCAGTTTGTCTAATGGAGTTTCGCTCTTGTGCTAATATGCTGGATACTTGTGTTGTGATTCCTAGGGCACTACGGAGTGGTACTGCGAGATATGTCGATCCGATATTTATGATCCATTCTACATTGTAAAAAAGCGGATTATCCCAGGCATCATGGTGCAGTTCCAGCGCACACCAGCCGTGTACCGATTCAGTTACTCTATCTCTGACAAGGACATCAACGACATGTACTCGAAGCGCGACGCGAAGCTTGGCGCGATGACGCCCGGGTCGCTAGAGCTGCAGCTGCGGTGCTTTACCTTGAAGGACGAGCTCGCGAACGGCACCTGCTGGCCAACATCCACGCAGATCTCTGTGAACGGGTTCAACGTCCCCATCACACAACGCGCGCCTCCAGGACAGGCGAACCCGTCGAAAGTGCTGCGCGAACTCCCCGCCAACTTGTTCCCGTTCACGCGTGTGGGCTCGAACAAGGTCGAGATTCGAACAAGCGAGAACCCGAACATTTTTGTATTTATGGTTCACATCGTCGAGGTTCGCGACATCAACGAGTTGATCAAGGAGGTAAAGCTCGCGTCCGAGAACATCACGTACGAGAAGGCGAAGCAAGAGGTGATCAAGTCGTTCGGTGACGAGGATGAGGACGACGTCGTGGCGCTGAGTACGATCCTGTCGGTGCGCTGTCCGCTGGGCTTGTGCGTGATCAACATGCCAGCGCGAGGGCTCAACTGCAAGCACCTGCAGTGCTTCGACCTGAGGACTTTTCTGCAATTCAGCAAGAAGGCGCGCTCCAAGGCGTACCGGTGTACTATTTGTCACAATGTGAGTGTCTGCTATTGGTTTACGTTCGTTGATACGCTGAGAGAAGCTAACGCTATGTGGGTGGTTATCTGTGCTCTTTGTGGGGTTGCCAGTTTATCAAAGCGACGGATTTGCGGATCGATCCTTATTTAAAGAAGTTACTATCTGATGTAGAGAACGACGACGAACTAGAAGAAGTGGAGATTCTGCCGGACGCGACCTGGAGGAGACGGATAACAGAAGACGTGTCAGCTCCACCTGCTGCGAAGAAAGTCAAGACGGAACAGGTAGAGACAGCTACCGCCACAACTTCGTTTGCTGGTAGTGCAGGTGCTTCGTCAGCGAATGGAAGCGCGTCGTCTGCTACTACTGCTTCTACAATAACGAGTGACTCGAATGATGCAGGATCCAGTTCAGCTCCGTTTGAGATCGACCTGTCGCTGACGAGTGATGAAGAAGAAGGTGACGACGTTGCTCCAGTACCAGCGCTTCCACCACCGTCAGCAGCAGCAGCAAATGGTGCCGTATCAGCTCCTCTGCCTCAACCGTCGTCTTCTGGTCTTGGGTCGTCGGTTCTGCTTGACGAGGATGTAGCGGTCATGACTGTGGACAGTGATGTGTGGGACACGAATCGGTCCACGACAAGTGGGGAGATGAGACTCGCCAACGCGCTGGGACTGAATAGCGTCGGGAGTATGGGTAATGGCAATGGGACGAACGGCGACATGTTCCCGTTTCCATTGGACGACAGCATCTTTGCAAGCTTGGCACCCAACAGCAATGGTGGTGGACAGAACGGCTCCGGCAACCTTCCGCCGACTTCCAGCTGGAACCAAATGTACGGAATGCCGTACATCGGCAGCAACGCGTCGTCAACGTACACATCGGCAAGCGCTTCGTGGAATCCATCGCCAGCGTCTTCATCTTCCGGACTGATGCAGAACTCTGAAGTGGACCTGGCGAGCACAATGGCGATGCTTTCGGACACGCCTCCCCAGCCCGACCGAAGACAGCAGCAATCCCAGGTGGGGAGATCCGTGGCGCACGACCCGCTGGACATTATTTGCCTCCTGGACAGCGACAGCGATTGATGACGAAGGACACAGAACAATTTCACGCGGATATAGCAAGTGGAGACAGCGAGATTAGGGTCGTCGGAGACAAGGAAAAGAAGGAGAGAGCAGGAGGATTGAGTGAGAGATAACTCAAATGCTGACCGCAGCTGCAAGTTACACACACGAGACACACAAGAGAGAAACACACTCACGAGGATCGCACACATCCCTGGTCGATGATAATAAATGTGAACAATGGTTGCCCGTGCTTTCCTCCGAAGGGTGTATATGTATTCTGATGGGGATGAAGTACACTCGAGTTTTGCTCAGTTTTAACGTAATCGAGGTGTGAATGGTTAGCATGTTCGACCACAGAGAACAAGAACATGCTGAAGTGTGGTCTGGAAAATGGAGCAAAGGCAAAATTAGCACTTCCCGGGCCAAGGCAACAACGCAAATTCACAGAAGTCGGGCTTGATCCAGACATGATGGTGCCGTGCTCCTTTCGGGATTGGGTCCTCGGCGACCGAATGCTCAACTTTTTTGTCTGCTGCAGCTTTGGTTGGTTTTCGCTTTCGCTTTTGGCTTGTTTGTTGGCTTGGCTCTGGAGTTGGTTGACGCTCAGTTTTTTCGGCTTGGATCGTGAAGCTCTGAGTGTAAAGTACGTTTCCTTCTAAATACTGATATTCTAGGTTCGAGTTGGCAAGATTGGAGGAAAGTGCGCCTTCTTCAAAATGCGGGTTAGCTAAGTTCGATTTTGCTATTTCCGTGCAAAGTACCCCACCTGTAAGTACGGTTTGACGAAGTTCGAATTGGCGCTGGTGGCGCGAGTCGCCTTCATAAAAGCAGGAACGCCAAGGGCAATCAATATCCAAGAAGCCGAGAAGCAGAGTGATGTCGTCGACGGTGCTGGAGCAGCTACGTGCCGAGCAGGAGGCCATCGAGTCCTACGAGCGCGCCATCGTGTCGATCCTCAACGACAAGCCCCGCAACGTACGCTTGCGCTCTCTCTCTCACTGCCCTGCGCGCTCTTGCGTTGTCCTGCTTCTTCAGCGCAAGAGAGAGGGATCTCTGGTGTCGTTGCTTTTCCTGTGAACGGTGCTAACATTGTCTGTATGTTATGTGTGGCCTTTCATTTTCTATGTGGATAGCATCGCGGCCGCGTGCTGCATGGACACAAGGTGAGCAACCTGCTCGACCAGGTCGTGGAGCACAGCACGCACGTGAAGGAGCTCTACGATGACAAAGACAAGTGAGTGGTGGATTTGTTAGATGCGCTTGGGTGTGAATTGTGATCAGTTACATGGACGCTAACGCTCGTACACTTGGTTTATGCAATACTAGGACGTTTGAGGAGGAGACCGAGAGCATGCGCGGCCGCGCGATCTTCACGTCGTTCTATGAGCAGCTCAAGGGCATTCGTGCGTTCCACCGCAAATACCCGAACACGGAGGTCTCGCACGAGCCAAGCCTCGAGGACGCGCTGAATCCGCAGGTCCCGGTACGATAATTGCCTATCTATCTATGCATTTGCTGCGCATTGTTGGTATCAGCGCATGCTGACTCAATGCGCTTCTTTCGCTTGTGTGCGGTATGTGGAACTTGCAGTTTTCGGGCGAAGAGCGATTCGGCAAATACGTGGATCTGCACGAACTCTACTCGCGCTTCCTCAACATCCCAGTGCTCAAATGGTGTGTGACGTGTATTGTCCGGTACTTTGTGTTCTTATATTGATCCTGTAAACGCTGACTTGTTTGTATGATCGAATCTGTTGCTTGATAGGCAAATCGTGAAGCACAGCAAGTCGGACCGCGCGTCGTTGACGCGTCGCTCGCGCAAAGAGAGCAAGGCAAACGGCGAGCAGCAGATTCAGCAGTACGAGGACATGACACCCCACGTGGACTACTTCACGTATCTGGCGTGCGTCTCGGACTTCACTGCGATCCCCGCGCAGGAGAAGACCAAATCGTCTGAGTACCAGCAGTATCTGCAGGACCTGAAGAGCTATTTATTGGATTTCTACCGCCGCACGCAGCCGCTCGTGGACCTGGACGACGTCATCGCGGAGACGAGCGCAAAGTTTGCTAAGGAATGGGCGTTGGACCAAGTGGCTGGCTGGGATCCCCACACCCACACCACAGCGAATGGGGAGAACGGAGACAGCGCCAACGGTGACAGCAGTAACACGCCAGACTTCTTTTGCAAGTATTGCGACAAGCAGTTCAGCTCGGAAGGCACGTTCAACGGCCACTTGAGCGGCAAGAAACACAAGAAAGCGGCTGCTGCCGAAGCTGCTGCTGCAACCAGTAAGGGAGACGGCGCGGAGAGCTCGTCGAAAGTCGCGGAGGCGCAGGAGAAGCGCAAGTCCATTGCATTCGACGAAGTGCTGATCCGTCGCATGTGCGAGCTGCTCACGGAAGTCATCCATGCGACCATCTCGTACCTGGAGCTCAAGCAGACGCGCACGCACGAAGAGCTGCTCGCTGAGATCGCGGAAGAGGAGGAAGGCTCGTTCTCTGACGTGGACGTGGAGAACGCCAACCCTGAGGGCGACGACGACGAGCAGCCGTTCTACAACCCGCTGAACCTGCCGCTCGGCTGGGACGGCAAACCAATCCCATACTGGCTGTACAAGCTGCATGGTCTCGGCGTGGAGTACAAGTGCGAGATCTGCGGCAACCACAGCTACTGGGGGCGTCGCGCGTTCGATCGCCACTTCCAGGAATGGCGTCACGCGTTCGGCATGCGCTGCCTGAAGATCCCGAATACCAAGCACTTCCACGACATCACACTCATGCGCGACGCGATCCAACGTACGTCCTGTGATTGGATATCGATATTTGTTGGTGTGTGGACGTGGAGTACTCATTTGCTGTTTGATTGTGTGTGTGTGAAAACGTCTTCTGCAGTGTACGAGAAGCTCAAGGACCAGATCGACGCGGAGAACTGGAACCCCGAGCACGAAGAAGAATTCGAGGACTCGGAAGGCAACGTGCTCAACCGGAAAACGTATGAGGACCTCGCGAGACAAGGGCTCTTGTAAACACTATCCCTTCCGCGCACTGCATGAAGCATATCGCTCCACATGGACAGGTCAACACCAGCTTGAATGAGTCCATCACTTGGTGTCCATCTAGGAATCGTCCACTTAAAATAAAAGCAAATCAACACACAGACGAGTTTCAAACGGTTTCTCTTCTCAATATCTTGCTTGAATTGCATGCTATGTTTGTCTACACAGGTGTCCACCTCGTCCGGACGTCGAATGCCATGCATGGTACGTCTATCACAGAAATGTCCACTGAAGAGCGACATTTTGACGAGCTGGGTTTGTAAATGCAGACGGTGATATATTTAATTTACTGCTTCGATTCCGATGGCTGACGAGCATTCACGTAAGCGCGTTGGCATCGGGCTGGGGTCCTGCTTTCAGCCCCTCCCAATCAGCAAAACGGAGCTGAGCTGACCTATTGGCTCTTGCTATTCGACCAACCAAAATAAAAGCTCACTTGGCTTCTCACTTGTCGCCGCGGATCTCCGTGCCCTGGAACGCGTTGAAGCCGAGCGGACACGTGCGCTGCTTGAGCTTCAGGAGCGCCTGATTCACAATCTTGATGATCGAGCACTCGGTCCACACCTCGTGGCGCTTGCGCGAGCGCAGCTTGAGGTCCTCGATCTTGATCGCGTCCGTCCATTCCGTCGCGGGCGGCAGCTTGAGCAGCGGCGCGTTGCACTCGGTGATCTCGTCCGGGATCTTGTACTTGTAGTAGTAGTACGCGTCCTTCTCCGAGAGCACGAAGCCGTATTTCTGGCAGTAGTGCACGCCCACGGGCGGGTCCTCGGGCATCACCACCGACAGCGGATCCTCGCACGGGTTCTGCATGTCGTCCGGCGCAAAGTCCCAGTACTCGCGGTTGCCGTCCACGAACTGCGGGTGCGTCACGCCCAAGTTGTTCAAGAGTGTGTGCTTGATGTTGTGGTTGCCGGCGGCTACAGCGTACGCGTACATCTCGACCATCCAGTCTGTAGTCTTGTTGCGGCCGAGCACGACAAAGTGCGAATAGTCGTTGATCATACGCTTCATGTCGTTCACGGTCATGATGTACGGTGGACCCGTGCCAGCAAAGTACTCGCCCGCGTCTTCCTTGGTCACGTCCATGCACGGCTTGCCCTTGCAGAGGTGCTCGAGCTTCTCCTTGTTGCCCTCGCTGAACCAACCCGAGCCCATGTAGTTGTACCAGTCCTGCGCGATGGCGTAGCCATCCTCCACTCGGTCGGTCACCGTGTTCTTGTCGCGAGTGCCGTGGTAGTACTTGGCCATGCTGCGGCCCGTGTTCACCTCGAGCGGCTTGAAGAACACAAAGTCGCCGTCCACGAGCGTGAGCAGCTTGTGGTTCACGGGCGGGTCCGCGTGCTGCAGGAAGTGGCGCAGCGCAAACGGCTTGTTGTATGGCGTGTAGCTGTCGTCGATGCCCGGCTCTGGGTGCGGCGAGTAGCTCGGCGTGAAGTGGCGGCGAAAGTCGTAGTAGAACGTCGGCTCCTTGAGCACGGCCTCGCGCTCGGCGTCCGTGCAGCCCGACAGGATCTGCGTGATCGGTCCGCGCTGGCCGACCGCCATGGCCGAGAACTGGAACACGGTCTGCAGTAGCAGGCGCTTGCCCTGCGTGCAGCTCATGCTGAAGACGATGTGCATCTCGTTTGGGTCCTCCTTGCCCTGGTAGAGCTGCGCGTGGGTTTGCTTGGGCAGCTCCGTCGCCACCGCATGCAGCACAGTCGTGGCAGCAGTGTCCTTCACCGTCACCGTGTCATTCGAGAAGTGCGTCGTCCCATTCGCGTGCGCGTCGTGGCCCTCGGTCTCGCGCTTGAGGTGGTGCACCTGCGCGGGTGGCACCGCCGAATGCAGCGCCGGCAGTGCGTTGCCGCCCTCCGTGTTTGCGCGCGCCACGGTCGCCATGTTGTAGTAGTTGAGCATGCTCACGACCATGAGCCCGAGCACCACGAGCGCCACGATCTTGGTGCGGCCGCTCTCGCGCGCCGCCGAGCCGCTCACGCGCTTCATCATGACGCTGCTGGTGGTGGTGGTGGTGGTAGGTACTGCTGGAGAGTGAGAGTGAGGAAGGGTGCTACTGTGGACTGACCCCCTCGCGCTTGCCGGTCGCTGCTTGCTGCTTGCTATCTATCCCCCCTTTGCCCTTGCGCCTCTGAAGCCGAACTGCGGAATAACTAGCTCGTGGGGTTTACCCAACTGTGGCAGCCAGATTCCACGCTGAACTGCTGACGCTTGTCATATTTTCTGGATGGTTTTTGAGAACCTAACCCCCTCGTCCACAAATGATCTCGGTATGTTAAACTTTGGTTTTGCATGGATGACATATAGAGGTTTTATCACAGCAGAATTTATCAAAATGCGATATATATATCGAACAAAGCCATGTATGTATTGTAAGTAGAGCTATAATAGAGAGCCGACGGTACGTGAGCGTGCTTTTCCTTTGAATCAAGTTTCTCATTTCCACAAGTTGGACGATTCGCGCTTGGCTAAGCCAGCTCTGCGACCCAAAATTTAAAGCTTAAAAGAGCCATCCAGTCGGTCCACGACTGCAATTCCATATCGACACTTTCGACGTGAAGACAAGGATTTCGAAGCGAGTGCCGCAAGGCATGACGCCCTCGTAAGGCATAACACCGACAAGATTGATTGTTCGTGGGAACTGATGGCCAAACCCACTCTTTTCATGCTTTTGCTCCATGAAAGCAGTGCATAATTTTAGCTAATGGGGATTTTAATTTCTTGCGGCTCCTTAATTGGCTGAAAGTCAGCAAAGAGCGCTGGCGGGAATATATTATGTGCTTACGGTACGGTTTTGATACATCACACTGCTTGGATTCGGCGCGTTCTTAGGTTCTCCTCAGTTTCCTTTTGTCACTCTGAAAGGCACGCAGCATGAAGATTGAAGCCTACGAGATGATGCCTCGGAGGCTCAACTGGTCGGCCAATTTGGCATCGCCAAGTGGCTGGTTGCGAATGTGACCCCGATCAGAGTTACGCACGATGTGGATGAGGCAGCGAGTAGGTAGTGATCACTTGGAAATGCTCCTCTGGCTCCATGAGTCCTCCAACGCCAGCTACTCTGGTCGCCTATGAAAGGGACCAGCCATCGAGGAAACGTGCAGGATGGTCTTGAGAATTGCTCTCTCAGGCCACCAGCTCCTATAGCTCCTATGTTTGCACTTTGCCAACATGAGTTCTTTGTGGCGTTTCAGCAGCTGGCTTGACAGAACGCGGCGCTGGGTTCTCAAGACACCAAGAGCTCACATCGACAGCTGGCACACCAGAACTTCCAACAGGCGCACCCTTCCGCGCCGCAACCGCTTCAAACTTGCAGTACTCTGCCAGATCAGAAGAAGTGCTGGCAGGTGGGTCATCCGGCAGTCAGTGGAGGAGCCGCCTTCCATTCTGTTCACTGAAAAGCTCAACGGGTCGAACGCTCCTGTTTTGCAGGCGAACGCTCCTTTCCAAGAAGCTCTCTTTCTGGATGTATTGGGAGGGACCCTCTGTCAAATGAACAGGAGCTCCCAGCCAAAGAAGGACCAAGCGATCGTCGGTATAGCTCGCACTGACCGCAATACTGCACTCTACGAGCTTCAGCCTTTGAAGAAGTCAGTTTGCGCGCGTCAACTTCTTCGCAGACACTTTGTCCAGAGCCCAATGGCTGCGAAGTGGTTTCTTGTACATCGTGCACAGATGGCAACAGCTCCGATTCTACTGAGATTGTACAGTGATTTCTTGCTTATTGTCTCGCTTTACATTGAGAACTGCAGATTTATCAGTGCATCACGACATATGTACGTCGTGCCTGGTATAGACAATATTTTTCCTTGCTCAATATGTGGATTTACCAAATAGCAACATTATATTTATATCAAGACTTATATGGGTATTTACTGTACACTACTCGAAATGGATACACTTCAACCTGACTTCGTTCTGCGAGATCAGATGGCGCCTCTCGCAATTGAGATAGCGACAGCGCCAGTCGCGTCCCACGCGCAATCTGCACACACTCACGAGCACCACGTTCTGCTCGCTCGCGAATAGCAGTTTGTCCACGCAGCATGCCTCCAGACGCTCCCTCTTGAAGAGGCAGTCGGACCACCACCTCATTCCGCCATTTGCCTTATCCAGCACACAACACACACACGCGCGCGCACGCAATGGTCTTCTCCTCGTCTTCCCTACTCGCCACAGGGGCTGCTGCCGTCGCGATCTTCGGCTCGGCAGACGCTATGTTTCGCTTCGATTGCTTCAACAATCTGGTGGTGGACCGCGTGGACCCCATCGCGTCGTTCGGGCAAACTGCCATGCACCTTCACGCGGTCAGTGGCGGCAACGGCTTCAGCAAGAACGCGGACGGTGACGCGATGCGCAACTCCACGTGCACGTCGTGCCCCATCGGCGCGGACCTGAGCGCCTACTGGGTGCCACAGCTCTACGTCAAGTACAAGAACGGCTCGGGCTTCGGGCTGGTCGAGAGCCACCAGATCGTGTACTACGAGCCGCGCGGCAAGAAAGGGGAGAAGGTCCTCGCGTTCCCTCCGGGGCTCAAGATGCTCGCTGGTGATCCGAATTTGCGCACAGGCGGCGACACCATCCAGCAACGCGCGATCACGTGGCAGTGCATCGACTACTCCAAGAGCTACCCGGAGCAGCAGGGCATCCCGAACTTCAAGTGTCCGCAGGGACTGCGCGGTCAGGTGAACTTCCCCATGTGCTGGAACGGCAAGGACAAGGACTCGCCGGACCACAAGTCCCACGTGGCGTACGCCGAGGGTCTGGATGGCGGGGACTGCCCCAAGGGGTTCCAGAAGATGGTCAAGATCTTCTACGAGGCGTTCTACAGCGTCGACAAATACGACAGCGAGTGGGTGGACGGCAAGCACCCGTTCGTGCTCGCGAACGGCGACCCCACGGGCTTTGGCTTCCACGGCGACTTCCTCAACGGCTGGGACGTCCAGGTGCTCCAGGACGCCGTCGACCAGTGCGCGGACACCAACTTCTTCAACTCGGGCGAGTGTCCACCCCTAAAGGCCACGTTCAACGACAAGCCGCCGGCCCAGCGGTGCACGAACAAGCCCGAGGTCGTCGAGGCAATCGCCAATATCACCAAGCTGCCGGGCAACAACCCCGTGACGACGGTTGCGCCGGCTGGAACACCAAGCTCCACTCCAGCCACGGCTTCCAATGCATCCGAGAGTGACGAAGATGGCAACGAGTACGACGATGAAGACACGACCACGCCTTCGCCAAAGCCAGCAGCCACAACACCTGCACCTGCACCAACCAAGGGGGCTGGAGCAGACGCCACTGCCGCCCCGAAGCCAGTGCCAGCGCAGAAGCCAGCACTAGCGACCGCCAAGCCTACGTCAAAACCAGCAACCCCAAAGACCGAGAAGCCCAGCACCAGCACCAGCGCAACATCAACGACATCTAAAGCTCCAGCGACGCCAGCAACGACCCCGAAAGGATGCAAAGTGAAGACCTCCAAGCCATAAGAGAGCAGTAAGTGCAGCAATTGCAGCAGCAGGCTGGTGCCAGCCTTAGCTTATTCGCTGGCTGCTTTTTATGTGTTACCGTCCAGCTTCAACCAATGACATTAGACAGTTTGATACAAAGTGCAAGTGGGTTTTAGTGGGTGTCAAGCCATGTTGAAGGTCGGTTGAAGCTGCTTATTACAGTAACATCTCCATAGAGTACGAAGCCAGCATTTCCCCCAAAACATGTATGCCTCATTCCGACCATTTCTGAAATCGCCATTTTCGGATGCTACGGTTGCGACGGATCCAGCGCCACTTGAGCTCCCGACGAACGATGGCGACGACGATGACCCCTACGACCACTGCTGCTGCGCATGAGCCGCCCACGGCGCTCATCCCCATTGTGCGTCTCTTTGGGCTGCTGCACTAATAGATGAATGCGTACTTGCTGACGACGCGCGTGGTCTCTTTGTGTGTCTCTTAGGCGGACGGAAGCGAGGAGATCGAAGCGATCACGCTCGCGGACGTGCTCGTGCGCGGCGGCGTCAAGGTACGTTATGTAGCCGTTTTACCGCTGTGTTCTATGTATGATCTATAATGACTAATGGCTAGTGTGATCTTGTCTGTTTGTCTGTCGTAGGTGACGCTGGCGAGCGTGGGGCGTAAGCATGAGAACATCGTGACGATGTCTCGCGGCGTCAAAGTCCAAGCCGATCTGGCGATCGAGGCCTGCGTGGACCTAGGGTTTGATCTCATCGTTGTCCCTGGCGTACGTCGCTGTTGATATGTACACGTACTGTGCTACACTATAACAATGCCAACTGACACCCGAGCTCTGTGCCTTGCTCGCTTTAGGGGATGCCTGGTGCGAACCACCTGCGCGACTCGGAGGTGCTCGCTGAGCTGCTCAAGCAGCAGAAGCACGACGGAAAGCTCTACGGGGCGATTTGTGCTGCGCCTGCGGTCGTGCTCCACTCGCACGGTCTGCTTCCGAGCCCCTGGACTGGATACCCGGGCTCTGAGAAGCAGGTGACTGGCGGAAACGCGCATAGCACCGAGCGCGTCGTGGTGTCGGACAATTGCGTCACGAGCCGGGGGCCAGGCACCGCCATGGAGATGGGCGTGAAGCTCGTGGAGCTGCTCAGCGGTAAGGAGAAGGCGGGCCAGGTCGCGAAGGCGCTGCTGCTGATGTGAGTCTGATCGAGTTTTGTTTGTGAGCTGTGATGAGATGCCCTCCCAGCTGAGTGAAGATTAGAGCAACGTGACTGTTGTCTCTTGGGAGGGGTTGCATGAAGTTAGGTCCGTGTCATGAAAGTTTGATGAGAACTGGACAAGACAGAGTGAGCCAACAATGCAAAGCTACGCACAAAGATTGTATGTATGAATGAAGGAACTGAGCCTGACTACCTGTAGATTCCAACCCTGTTTCCACGTCTTCTTCTTCCAGAATTAGAAGCCGCTACAGCTGCGCAATGCGGTCTCTTCCAACCACGTGCAAGATCGAGTCGGCCCGCTGGAGCTACGGCGGCTGGTGACTGGGGTGTGAACGCTGACATCCGCCGCGCGCCGTGCCCTCGAGCTCTTGATCGCGATGACGGCAGCCGCCAGTGCAAAGCCCGCAGCATTGCCGACGTCCACCATCGGCCCTGCCGACAGCTCAGCGTTCTCCCCAGTCGTCCCGCGTCCGCTGTCCCCGTCGGCAGTCGACGCGATGGCTGTGGCGGTGGCGCTGCTAGCGACCAGCTGCTGGTCGTGCAGCACCTTGCAGCTCATGAGGAACTGGCTGCCCTCATTCTTGGCTGAGCGGCACAGGCGACAGGCGGACGCTACCACACACCCGGTCAGCCGCGCGTTCGTCTGGCAGAGCATCTCGGTCATGAACGACACGCCCTGGAGTCCGGATTTGCTGACCGCTGCCGCGCGGCCTGATTGTGTGGTTGTAGAGGCTGTGGTCGTGGATGTAGTCGTCGTACTTGTACTTGAAGCCCCTCCAATCAGCTCGGAGCACGTCTTGAAGCCTTGACTCTGCAGGGTGTTCGACAGGCGGCAGTACTTGCAGCGCTCAGTGCCAAAGCAGCCCAGCCCACCGTTCGTGCAGATCAAGTCATAGACCGCCGAGATACCGATGTTCCTGTCGCCCGTGGCCACGCGCGATGTGCACTGGTCGTTCGTGAGCGACGCAGAGGCAGAAGTGTATGCTGCTTCCATCATCACGGGCGTCGACGACTCCTTGCTCTGACTGCTCAGACTCTGGCTGGTCTTGATCAGGAGGGTGTCGCACTCCTTGTCATGCTTGGTGGACTTGTTCTCCTCCTGCTTGCAAAGCCTGCACGTGTGCGCAAAGCACTCGCTCTCGTCACCCTGCAGGCAGCTGCTGTGCTCTACGGCGCTGAAGCCCATGTCGCGGTTCTCGCGCGCGACGAGTGACGCGCAGTCGGTTTTGATGATCTCTTTCTGTTGCGCTAACGCGGTGAGGCTGGAGAGTAGCAGGACGCAGCAGCCCAGGACGAGCGGCGCAATGGACACGAGACGCATTTTTGATTGAGCTGCTGGTTTGCTGTCTCTGTCTGTGTGTGTGTCTGTCTGTCTGATCGGGAAAGAAAGCTAATGTGACGAATGGCTGAAGCGTGACTTGGCTGGGATGGGTGATGCAAATGATGCGAATACCTGGCAGGGCGGTTATCGCGCGTTGCTTCACGCGAGAAAAGCGATCCTGATCCGTCGCATGACGAGAGATCGTCTTTGAAACGCCTCTTTGAGCGTTCAGTGAACTAGTGCAGAACTCACATCATCTCCATCGTCTATATTTGAAAGTGCGTCTGCTGCTGCTGCTAATACTAATGTCGCCATCGCGTGTCGTGTCCGTTCGCCATTTGCGGCTCGAGAAAGCCCCGGAATGCCTGGTCCTCGACCGTCCAGCGCGCGCCGAAGCCCAGCGCGTTGCGGATCTCCATCGTCACGTGCGCGTGCGGGAGGCTGTGCACGTTCTTCCACACGCCGCCGTCCAGAATCTGCTCCAGTTTGGCGAGCGCCACCTGGTTCTTCCGCTCGTCATTGCCCTTGAGCGGCCCCCACCAGCCGTCCGAGCTCCTCTCGCAGTGCTTTGTGAACGCACGCGCGCCGACAGTGAGCTTCACTTTCCCGTGGCGCTGCTGGAAAGAGTCCAGGCAGTGCGCTCTTGTCAGTGGACAGATGTTGCGGCTGCCAACGGTTTGGCGGAAGCCCAGCAGAGTGAGGACCCCGCGCGCGCTGCCGAGTCTCTCGATGAATGCGGCAGTACGCTCCACGCGCGAGTGTGTGTCCTGTAACAATGTCCACCCATGTCCGATTAGCTCTCTATGGCTCAAGAAGAGAAAGAGAGCAATTACGGAAAACGCACCTCACTAGTGATTATCTGCTCGATGCAATCGTCGACGACCTCCATGGGGAGACTGAGCAGCATCTCGCGACTGGAGGGCGCCTCTGCGACCCCAGCGATCGCCTCGGGCAGCTGTAGCATCGGGTTTTGCTTGGTGACATACCACGATGCGAGCACAACAGCGAGCTGGTCAACGTACGCTGCGGGTGAAGAGAAGCTCGAGAGCACTCCCTCGACAGTGCTGCTGACGCTGGGAGAGTCCGCTGTCGCGTCCTCTTCTACCGCTGCTGTCGCGTCGCTGTCATCGCTGCCATTGCCGCACATCATCTGTGCTCGGAAGCGCGCGGGGTCTTCCGCATTCGAGAGCGGCGCGTCGCTGGCGAAATACTCGCGCAGCGCCTGCGCAACCAGCGCTTTGGCGTCCATTTTCGCTTGCTTTCGGTCCACTTGAGCTGCTATTCGGGATTCGAGGGTTGCAAACATCAGCATTCACTCTGAGACCTTCACTCACATCCGGTTACACCACTCAACCCCTGTAACTCCTCTGGACTGGACTGGATACAATCCAGAGTATAATGGTCTAATGAAGCAGCTTTACCTGCATGACTTGTCCACGAGTGGTAAATCAATCGCCTGGTCGAGCTGAAGCGTAGCAAGTGGAGAGCTACTCGAGCAATATTGTCAACGGGTGCATACTGGCCCTCTGGTATAGAAAGAGCGATGTTCTTGCCACAGACAGCAGCTCGACAACAAGCGCAGCGAACGAAGAGCGTCCTCGCCTTCTACAGTCCGCGACAGTGGTTTGTGAACATGGACATTTTTTCACCAATCAGAGTCAAAATAGCGTATAATTCCACGCGAAAAGTGCAGAATTATGGTCAATTAACAGGGCGATATTTTCCACAAAGAAACGAGAGTTAGAAC
>JAADVN010000122.1:0-32622 GCA_023335535.1 Globisporangium spinosum
GGGAGCGACATCTTATCGAGGATTTTGCCCAAGTAGCGCAGATAGAGCCCCTGCAAAAGTCAATTTCCACATGCAAGGCGTCAGGTATGCAGGGTTGATGATCGCACATCCATGATAGATTTCACCGCTCGACACGTACATCAACAGAGAGCTCGCACTTAAGAGCGAGCTCATCCACTGCAGCCGTCGCCTACACATTAACAACACAATCAAACATCAGCATTTTTTTTATACTAGCAATAGATAATACTGAGAGAGAGATAGCAGCACAATCAATCGTCCACTCACCGTTTCTTGCGCAATAGACGACTCAGCGGAACTCGCGAGCAAATGGTTGAGCACCCAGAAAAGGCGGAATGAGATCTCACCTTTGTGCGGCAACACCGCGCCAGCAGTCTTAATAATGCTGAATACCACACCGGCAAGTTGGTCCTGCAGATCGGCGGCTTCGGATTCCCGGAGCCCAGCGTCACAGAGCGCTTCTGTGATAAGCTCCAAGTGCGGCTCGATCGTCTTCAGTGACATCCCTTCGATGCTCATACCAAGGAGGATCAGTCCATTAGTTCGGTGCTGAGCGGTGTCTTGTCCGGCGAGTCTTCCCGCGGCCTATCAGTCAGCAAACAATTGTCGAAATTGTTATTCTCCATCTAACTCAGTCATTGTAAAGCTGTGTCAGTCAAACATGAGAAGCCTACCATGGGAAGCAGTGACGCGAGAATCATCTGCGAGTCTGCGTAGTAGCCGACAACTCCCGAGCACTCTTTCACATTCTGCACGACCGAGTCTTCGTCGTCACGACAGATTTTCCCAAGCGCGGCAAAGATCTTGTCCAAGAACGAGTTCATGCCGTTTTCGAGCAGGATCAGGAACACGCTCAGGATCTTCGTGTAGCGCTCGCGGACTTGCACCGTCCAGTCGCTTGTCTTCTCCAACAGCACTGGAAGCACCTCAGTTTGAATACTATAAGAACGGCCACGCATCAATATCCCAGTCGTAAAAGACCCTCAAGCAAAAAAAGCTGACATACCTGGTGGCCAGTTTACGCGTGGCGGTGGGTGGTCTAGTTAGGAAATAGGCTGGTGGTTGTCCAGTCCTGCTGGTGCTCCTGCTGCTGTCTTCATCGATAGCCATTGGCTCGGCGTCTCCTCCACCGCCATTCGCCGCATGCATCTCCCAGGTCACAGCCAGCTCCTCGAGCTTCTTCAGCGACACGTCGTGCACTTCAGGGGACTCGTCGACGATCCCCGCCAGCAGCAACGGAAAGAGCGGCGCTTGGAACTGGCGGATCTCTTCGATGTTCTGGAACCACGCAGCGAGCATGAGCGTAAACTGCTTGCGCACCGAAGGCGCTCGGTCGAAGACCACTTTGCTGATCGCAGGCAGCACGATCTCCTTCATGAGCTCCACGAGCGACTCGGAGCCGCACGGCACAAGCGCCTCCAAAGCCTACATACAGCACAATATGAAGATTATGTGTGTGTCAGTCACATAGAGAAACATACTTGTGGGAACTTTACACTACACGAGCAGCGCAAACATAAACACAAACCTGAAGCGCACCGACGCGCACGCGACTGTGCTGGTGGCCGAGGTTCGTCACCATCGGCTTTACGATCGTTCCAAGCTGCAACGCAACATCAGATCTCCACGCGCTCGAGATCACAATCGCACAGTCTGCAGTGATCTTCTTCACGTCCGGGAATGGGTCCAACGCGGTCTTCCCGAGCACATTCGCGAGGTCTGGGACCACAGCGGTGAGCGGTGACACCGCTTTGTCTTCGGTCGCCACCTCAGCCAGCTGCTTTAAGTATGCATGCGTCAACTGCAACAGCAGCAATCGGATCTCTTCGGTCGGCTCCGGGTACGGCAGCTTGCCCAGTCGCGCGCTGAGGAGCGCCACAAGGTCTTTTAGCATGCTCTGCGAGAGCTCCATGGCGCGACGCTCCGCAAAGAAGAACAGGATCGTGAGCGCCTTCTCGCGGCATTTTTCCACTGCGTCCTGGCCCGCACACGTGAGCAGCGCCGCTTTCATGTTCGCACTGAAGAGCGTTTGCAGCACGATCACAGGCACGCTCTGCGCCTCACTGCTGAGCGCGCGCTGGAGTTTGTCGAGCGCGCGGCGCCGCACGCTGCGCTCCGGGTCCGAAAGACAGTTGACATCGCGCTGCAGCTTCATCGCGAGCACGTTGTACTGCGCCTGCTGCTCCGCGCTCATCGCCGTCGCCATGCTTGTCGTCGTCTCTCTGTAGTTCGTTGCTCCTGCTTCTGAGCAATTGGATCTGAAGTGGCTCCTCGTCGAGATGACTGCAATGGCGCTTTTGACCAATAATCTTAGAGGATGGCTATTGGGTAAGGATATAATTTGGTCAAAAATAAGGCAGGTTTCAACCTTGATTTTGACTTGCTTTTTGTATGTGAAACTCAAGATTTTGACTACATGAGCTAGAGATTGTGCTGAGCGCGCAGTCGCAGTCGCTCGTTTTCAAAGAGCAGGGGGCTCGTTGGTGCTTTTGTATTTTCTTTTTCGTGTCTCTATCGTCTGTCTACAGTGGGGAGGAAACCTGGCGGATCGATCAATCAGCGCGACGCAGGTGGTGCTTCTAAATCTATCTGTAATAACATGCAATTGCGAGAATCCCCCAGCTTCCCCTCTCCGTCAAACGCCAGGCGCTCTTGGCAACCTCAACAGTCAGCCCATCTACTTCTTCTTGGTAGCCGAGCGCTTGCGATCGTTGGCTGACAGCTCACGTTTGCTGCGATGAACAAAAGCGAGAAGAAAACGAGTTAGATCCCTGTTTGACGGAATATGCTACGACAATAGCGTTGGGTTGAGCTTACCGCATACGGATACGCGATGGCGACACATCGATCATCTCGTCGTCTCCGATGTACGTCACGACGTCCTCCAGCGACATGGTGCGGATCGGCGAGAGACGAATGTTCTCATCCTGTCGATTTGCATTGGATACGTAAAGCGAGTGAGTTCTCACAATACACACACCACACAGTACACATGATGCTTTATAAGAGGCAGCATCGGCATTTCCGTACCGTTCCGGCCGCGCGCATGTTCGAGAGCTTCTTCTCCTTCGTTGGGTTCACTTCGATGTCCACTGGACGGGTGTGCTCGCCGATGATCATGCCAGTGTACACTTCGTCACCAGGCTTGATGAACATCTCGCCACGGTCCTCCAGCGTGTTCAACGCGTACGCCTATGAGAGATACATACATGCAACATTAGTGTGAGTAAAGCGAGCTCATACAGCACATTGCCACGAGACCACAAAGGTGGGTTTACGTACCGAAGCAACACCGTTCGCCGAGGCAATCAGCTTGCCCTTGGATGGCGGCGATGCAGAGCCCTGGTACGGCGAGTAGCCGTGGAAAATCGAGTTCAGCACACCACTGCCGCGGGTGTCCGTCTTGATCTCGCTGCGGTAACCCATGAGGCATCGCGACGGGATCTTGAACTGCAGACGCACTTTGTCCTGCATCTCCTTGAACTCGACGATCTCGCCGCCGCGGTTCGAGAGCTTGTCGATCACCGAGCCCGAGTAGTCGGCGTCCACGTCAATCGTCACTTCTTCGATCGGCTCGAGCTTCTGCTTCGTGTCCGGGTCCGTCTTGAAGAGCACCTGCGGCGCCGAGACGCACATCTCGAAGCCCTCGCGACGCATCTCTTCGATCAAAATCGCGAGCTGCAGCTCACCGCGACCGTGGACGTTGAACGCCTCCGAGGACTCGCTCTGCGAGACCGAAATCGCGACATTGTTCTCGGTTTCTTTCTTCAAGCGCTCCTTGATGTGCGACGACGTGAGGAACTTGCCTTCCTTGCCGGCAATCGGCGAGTCATTCACACCGAACGTCATGGAAATCGTAGGCGGGTCCAGCGTTGGCGACGGGATCGGCTTCGAGACAGCAGAGTCACAGATCGTGTCCGACACGAACGCGTTAACACCGGCGATCGTGATGATGTCGCCAGCCGTGGCGGATGTCACTTCGGACTTGGCTCCAGCGCGCGTCACGTACATCTTCGTGACCTTGCCGGTTTCCAGCTGCTTGCTTTCGAGGTTGAGCACTTGGATCGCGTCACCGACCTTGATCGAACCGGCGTGGATGCGACCAGTGGCAAGACGGCCAACGTACGGGTCGTGGCCAATCATGGTCACCGCCATGGCGAACGGCGCCGAAGCGTCAGCCACTGGCGCTGGGACGTAGTTGATGATCTCGTCCAACAGCGCAGTCATGCTGTCCTTCGGCTCGTCAGCGTCATCGAGGTCGCGCACGGCCCAGCCGTTCTTCGCCGATGCGTACAGCACTGGGAACTCGAGCTGCTCGTCGTTCGCTTCAAGCGCAACGAACATATCGAAGAGCTCGTTCTCGACGTCGCCGTTCAAGCGACTGGTCTCGCGGTCGACCTTGTTGATGACCACGAGCGGCTTCAAGCCCTGGTTCAGCGCCTTCGTGAGCACGAATTTGGTCTGCGACATTGGTCCCTCCGTCGCGTCGACGACGAGCACGACACCGTCGACCATGCTGAGGATGCGCTCGACCTCGCCGCCGAAGTCAGAGTGCCCAGGTGTGTCGACGATGTTGAGCACGTGGCCGTTGTACTCGACGCGCGTGGTCTTGGACATGATGGTGATACCGCGCTCGCGCTCGAGGTCGATCGAGTCCATCACGCGGTCCTCCGACAGCTTGTTGCCGCCGTGCTTGAGCAGCTGGTCCACCAACGTGGTCTTGCCGTGGTCGACGTGCGCAACGATCGCTACATTGCGGATCAGGCTCGCGTCCACCGTGCTCGAGAAGTCGCGCGCAGCAAAGGCGGCCTGCAGGAAGCTGCTGCGCGGCGCGGCGCGGCTGCTGTGGCGCGCCGCGAGCGTCGGGAGGCTTCGTCGGAGCCACATGAGGAAGGCGCTTCAGGAATGCTGACGATGCAAGGTGTGTGTGAGACGCGAATGCGCTGCTCGTCCTGTTGCGCTCGCTGGTTGGCCAAGGAGTGGCAGGCAGAATGTGAAGCGCGCCACCTGGTGCTCCACAGCGGCGGCCCACAGCTGACAAGCAGAGTGATGGTGCCGCGTTTCTTTGTCGAAGATTCGGGTGGCTCTCAATAGAGCGCGGCTTCTTAATCAGGATGGCGCGTCACCTCGTGAGTGTGCGCCGTCGATGGTGTTGGCTGCTGGATGGACTTGCTTGCATGCTCTCTGATCCTCGATGAGGAACAAGAGCGAATGAATGGATGGACGAATGAATGGCTGGTGCATCAGAATCTGCAGCTCTGTGGTATGTTATCAGGCTGCAGCGAAGCTTGCAGGAACGCGCACCGCACGTGGGCTGTGGCTGTCGATGGACAAGACAAATCCAACAAGAAAAAATAGAAAGACGGCGCTCGCGCTTTTGACTTCGTATTGCATTCGTCCATCGTGTGCGTGCGTGCGTGTTTAGATGGCTGACTGAGTGACCGAAGCACCGGCAAACGCAAAGGTTCGCGTTTTTGGATTGGTGACAGGCTCGTTGACACTTCGAGAGCCATTTTGCAAACTGAAACGGATTTCCGTCACTTGGCGTGTGTCCCGCACGCATGAGCCGGTGTCATGCCAATCAATCAGTCGATCGCCATGTGGCTGGCTGGCTGCCAATCAAGGCCAGACCAATTTTTGAACGACTCATGCACAAAAGGTATCTTTGCTGGGTGGGTGACGTCGTGCGCCTCACGGACTCAACGAACCACTGATCAGCACCGTTGTCCATGAGAGCTGAAACTCAGCGAGAAGGTAAAAATATCGAACGAAGAGAGCGCCTCTATTGCAGCTGCAGCAGGACAACAAGAGTTTTCCCTGTTGCTGCTGGATCAAATTGTGAGCGAATGCCACTTTTCATATTCAGCTACCGTTGTAGCTTGAGCGCGCACCATCCATCCATCCATCCATATCCATGTCCGAAAAAAGTTTTGCGTGTGTGTACCCATCCCATGCCATTCACTCAGGATCATGTCTACAACCAGCAAGCTGTTCTGGCGATATATGTACAAACTGTAGAGCATGGAGCTCTTCTCATCCTGGATGTGTCCTCACTTGATTTTTGTGTCTATAACTCTGCAAATCCGGTGAAAGTCAGCGCGACCGATGATTCTCCGAGCCAGCGTGGCTGCGCGCGGACCGGACAAGGGAACGGTGGACCGATCGAAACTGATGGCCGGGCTGGGATTCTCAGGCTGCATCGACAGTTCTGTGTGTGGGTGTGTACCGTTTGGAGGTCTGCTTGGTGGAGGGATCGATCGATCTCGTTGCTGAACAACGAGGTCACAAGGGTCTTGGTGCTTGGGCAATCGATCCCTCCAGACCCCAGCCTCTACACTGAGCGTGCGTGTATCCGCACCTGTCCGTGGCGGTCCATGGTCCTTTGTGTGGCGTCGTTGTGATTCGCGGTTTGCTTTGCTTGGGCGAGACGGTGGACCGAAGTCACTGGGACGTAGCCACCTCGGGGGCCCTGTCACGCACCCGGGCCAGCTGGCTGATTGCCTGTGTATGCGCCATGCCACCCAGCGTCATCGCGGTTTTTCCGCCCGGTACGTGGGAACACAATAAGGGATCGGCCCGTTTCTGTTCGCGGCCGTGGATCCAAATTGTCAATCACCGCTCTTTCCCAGGCAGCCTGTTCTGTTTGGTTCCGATCCAGCCTCAGCCAGCCAGCCAGCCACAAAAAAGCACCGGTCTCACGGGTCTAATGGATCCAAACCTGCGAACGTTTCAGACCCGCCCACCCATCTTGGTGGATTTATCGCCCATACTGAATTCCATACAAAAGTCGAAATCACGCTCAAAAACACTCACTGCGAAGCTGGCGGGTCGGGTTTCTCCCGCCACCACGCACGTGATCCTGATTTTCCGCATCCTGGTTGTTTTTGTTTTTTTTCAAACCCGCCCCAACCACCACCGACCCAGATTTCTCTCTCTCACACACACAGATTTCCAATTGTTGCTGCGCATTCCGCATTCCGCATTTTCCCCAAGCAGACGGAGGATCCGCTCACTCATTCGCGCACTCGGACGCACGCGCGCACGCCCTCCCGCCCTCTGCTCTTCTTCGCGGAGACCTCGGAATCAAGACTAGCAAGTCTCTCCACCATGAGCTCCTCGGTGCGGCGGCTGGCGCTCGGCGCGCTGCTGCTGCTGCATGCGACGGACGCGAAAGTGCCCATGAGTTGGAGCGGCAAGAGCAGCGAGAACGAGAGCTGGATCGACCCGGAGACGCCGCTCGACCTGTACACGGCGCAGGTGCCCTCAGAGAGTGCCCGCATCGGCTCGAACGTCTCACACCACACGTACAAGCTCATCTTCTCGGACGAGTTCAACGACTCGACGCGCACGTTCGGCGCCGGCTTTGACCGCAAGTGGACCGCCATCGACATACGCGATGAGACCAACATGGGGCAGCACTACTTCCTGCCGCAAGCCACGCAGATTGACAAGGACAATCTCATCATCACGACCTCGAAGCCCAAGGAGAAATACCGCGGCGCGAGCTACGTGAGTGGCTCGATGCAGACGTGGAACAAGTTCTGCTTCACTGGCGGGTTTATCGAAGTGCGCGCGATTCTCCCAGGAAAGTGGGGCGTGCCGGGCACGTGGCCAGCTATCTGGATTATGGGCAACCTCGGTCGCGCTGCATTCCTCGGCTCTCAGACAGACATGTGGCCCTGGAGTTTCGATTACTGCGCGCCGTACGTTGAGAAGGCGGAGACTGTGCACCAGATGCTCAATGCATGCGGCAATTTGACTGACAAGAACGATGACAATTCGTTTCCAGAGAACTACGGCTTGAACCCGTTCCAGGGCCGTGGCGCCACGGAAATCGATGTGATTGAAGCGCAAATTCGAGCCCGCGATGAACCGGCGTTCATCTCCACGTCGTTGCAGATTAGCCCCGGTTTGTTCCCGAACTTGCGTCCCGACCCAGAGACGCTTCCGGGGCCAAATCAGTGGTATCAAGGACTGAAATTTGGTGACAGAACTCTCATCAACTCGGCTTACTACGGCGAGAACGGTCTTGATTCCCTTTCGGCACTGACGCAACTCGAATCGAATGCGTTTCTATCGTACCACTTGTACCAACTGGACTGGTCGCCTGGTCCAGAAGGTTACATTCGATGGTGGATGGACGGGAACTTTCTGTTCGAGATCCCGGGCTCCGCGTTGGCCGTGTGGTCTGAGGGCGTGCCTCCTCGCCAGGTCCCTGTCGAGCCGAGCTACTTGATTCTGAGTACGGCTGTGTCGGAAAAGTTCTCGCCTCCGTGTGAAGGTCAAATCTGTGACTCGCTCTGGCCGTCGAACTTCACGATTGACTACGTGCGCGTGTACCAGGGAAACCCGAACCGCTACACGTCCGTCGGATGCAACCCGACGGGATTCCCGACGTCTAGTTGGATCAATGCCCACCCAGTGAACTACGGTCTCCCATGGTACTCAGCGCTGAACATTGAGGCGGTGCTCGTCAGCTTCTTTGCGATCTTGAACGCTGGCATCAGTCTTGTGATCACGTTCTTCGGCTTCAAGCACCCAGTGCTGACGGCAGCGTACATGAACTCACTGTGGCTCATCGCGAGCTTCTACGGTATCTTCAGCATCGGCTCGCTGGAGCAGCTTCAGTGGATCCACACGTTCATCGCGGTTCTCTGTGGCGTGGTGTTTGGCGGTACCTTCTCGCTTATCAGCAGCACTGCACTTGGCGTGATGGTCGGCTCGTACTTCGGCATTGTGATTGGTCAGTTCCTGCCACTGTTCGCTGCTCGCATTCTCACTGCGGTGCTTGTGCTGGCGGGAGCTGGTCTGTCTTTCTCGCGGTTGGACCCGAAGCACTTGCTCATCATCTCGACGTCGTGTATCGGAAGTGTTGCGCTTGTGATGTCCATTTCGACATGGATCACAAAAGACGAAGTCGCGATGAATTTGTGGCACATGGCGGGCTACATCTTTGGCGGCGATGGGTACACCAAGACGCACATCTGTACCACGCACTGCTCGACTATCTACAGCACGCTGATGACGCTGAGCGTTGCCGGCGCTTTCTTCCAATACTACCGCACACGCTCGATCTCTGTGTTCGCAACGAAGCAGGCGGCGAGCAAGCAGAAGAAGCTAAAGTCGTGGGCACCACCGGTCTCCGCGAGCTCCGATGCGCGTGCGTGGAAGCCAGCGGATGTGTCGACAGAGAAGATCAACTTCTTCTCTCCGCTCAAGCTGCCGCTCAACATGCAGCAGTACGCGGCCATCTTCCGCATCGCGATGAACGTACAGCGCTCGTATGGTTTCCAGTTGGACAACTTCCGCAACCAGACGGAGCACATCGTGATGCTGCTCGCGAACTCGGCGCGCAAAGGCTCGAACCCGTACCGAAAGTTGCACGACTTGGTATTCAGCAACTACAGCAAGTGGTGTCGCAAGCTCGAGATCCCGTCGCTGCACTGGAACGAGACTCGACCAGCACAGGGCGGTCTGAGCAACGTGGACGAGATGTCGGTCGACCTGTGTCTCTTCTTCTTCATTTGGGGCGAAGCCAGTAATGCGCGTCATTCGCCAGAGTATTTGTGCTTCTTGTTCCACAAGATGAAAGAAGAGTTCCCAGCAGTTCGCCATACTGAGCGTGAAGCTGGTCACTTCCTCGACACTGTGATCACTCCAGTGTACGGACTCGTGCGAGCGCAAATGTCGTCGAACGATGACCACCAAGACCGCCACAACTACGACGACTTCAACGAGTTCTTCTGGAGCACGGCGTGCCTGAAGTTCGATTACAAGCATGAAGACGTCGTGGAAACGAACTCCCCGAATCCAATGGCGTACTTCAAGCAGAAGCGCGACGGCAGTCTCGGAGGTGCTTCTCGTAGTGGAGGTCTTGGTGGCGGCTACGGGTCGACTTTTTCAGGCAGCTCGCTTCCAAAGCGCAAGAGCATTGCCGAGGGTTTCGCCGAGTCGCAGAAGACATTCCTTGAGAAGCGCACGTGGCTCGCGCCGCTGCGTGCTTTCGGGCGTGTGTTTGACTTCCACGTGATCGCGTTTCACTTCCTCGCGACGCTCGGATTTGCGAGTGAACAGGAGCTGGGCTTCACGGCGGGAGCCAAGATAGTTTCCAGCACCATGATCACGCCTTTCCTGCTCTCGATTCTCCGCGATGGATTGGACATCTTTGCAGTGTACGATGAGCGGGCGGCTGGAGCTACGCTCTACCGACACGTGGTGCGCATTGTCTACCACTTGTTCTTGAGCGTGCTTTCGTTCACGCTGTACTGGTACGCATGGAGTTTCAATGGAGAATGGTGGGGCGTCTTCTACTCGACCGTGCTCTTCTTGCACATCCCAGGGATCTTCAACTGCGTGCTGCAAGTGACTCCTCAGCTCAACAACTGGCTTCGACGCACGCGCTGGAAGCCCGTGGCTGTTATCCGCGACATCATCAATCCGATGAACCGCCTGTATGTCGGAGACAACGTCCTTGATCCAGCATCCCAGAGCTTCGGATACCAAATCTTCTGGGTGACAATGCTGTCATGGAAGCTGCTCTTCAGTTACAAGTTTGAGATCTACCCGCTGATTGTTCCGTCGATCTTGCTCTACGCTGATCACATGGAGAACAACGTGAGCATGATCGCAACAGCGTTCTTGATCCTGCTGAACTGGGTGCCGTTCTTTCTCGTATTCTGCGTCGACATTACGATTTGGAACGCGATTTGGGTTGCCGTTACGGGTACTTTTGTCGGCTTCTCCTCACACATTGGAGAGATCCGAAACTTTGGTCGTGTTCGCGCAGCGTTCAGTCGTGCCGCGGATGTGTTCAACGCAAAGATCATCTCTTCGCGCTCGAAAACGGGTGTCGAAATCGCCGACACAGTCGCTGCGTCTGCGAATTATGGCGCATCAATGATTGGTCACGAGGTGCTGGATCGTTTCCCTGGCGGAGATGCCGCCGCCGCAACTTCGGGGCTGGCGAGGAACCGCACCACGGCTTCGAATGACGAGACGCCGCTGCTCTCTTTCTCTCGCCGAAAGCAGACCGCGCAGGAGCTCAAGACCCAGCGCCGACAGAAATGGTTCTCTTTCTCTGTCGCTTGGGACACGATTATCGAAGCGATGCGAGCGGACGATTTGATCTCGAACAAGGAGCAGTCGCTGCTTCACTTCCAGCGACTCAATGGATACCAGCGCGAGATCTACCTGCCTCAGTTCCAGTTGGCTGGGTGCTTCGAGAACTTCACTTCCAGCATCCTCGACATGTACACTGGCAGCGAGGACCGCGAAGTCTCGGAACGGGTGCTCCAGGACAAGCTTCTTGAGGTGCTCGGAGAAAACCCGATGGTCGAAGAGTCGATTGAGGAGATCTGGGAGCTGGCGAACTGGGTTCTGATCAACATCCTCGGTCCTTGTCACACGAACGATGTGCGCTACATCTGCAGCACGCTCAACTCGTGGGCTGCGCGTGGCGTTTTCCGAGCTTTGAATTTGAAGAACGTCGCCACCACTGGTCGTGCTCTCGCTGATTTGCTCACACTACTCAAGTCGAACTTGGGTGGATGGAAGAGCAATGCGAAGTTCGTTCCAGTTCGCAAGAACCCGTCCGACTACTCTTCGTTCCAGTTCCCGCAACAGTCTGCGTACCGCCCGATGACAAGTGGACTGACGAAGTCCGCAAGTACCACCGGTTTGTCTTCTTTGGGTGGAAATGTTCCAAGAAGAAGTCGTGGATCTGGTGTCGCGAAGATCGCAGCGATGCAGCAAACGGCCAAGCCGAAGGACAACAAGGGCAAGGGCACGCACTCGATCCCTAGTGCTCACATCATGCAGATTCGTGACAGGTTGAGAAATTTCTTGAACCTGGCGAAGAGCATGATCCGCCAAGTGGACGAGCGCGACCCGATCTACACGGAGACCAAGGGCATTTCGGACCGATTGACGTGGATCCTGACTCAGGAGCGAGGCTTCATGTGGGACGATGACTACACGGGTGAGCAAGTGACGCTGACTGCGTTTGAGCAGCATGCGGATGTTATCGTGAAGCACCTGCACGGTCTTCTGACTCTTCAGAAAATCGATGCTGAACCACGCTCGTACGATGCTCAACGAAGACTTTTGTTCTGGGTCAACTCGCTCTTCATGGACATGCCGCTCGCGCCACTGTTGGAAGAGATGAAGTCGTGGAGCGTGATGACGCCATTCTACGGTGAAGACGTGCTCTACTCGAAGTCTGACTTGGAGAGCAAGCAAGACGGTCTGGATGTGCACACGCTGCTCTTCTTGCAGACGCTGTACAAGAAAGACTGGGAAAACTTTTTGGAGCGCGTGAAGCCGAAGAAAAACCTGTGGAAGGATCCGAACACTGCGATTGAGTTACGTCTCTGGGCGTCTTTGCGCGGTCAGACCCTGTCGAGAACTGTGCAGGGCATGATGTACGGTGAAGCTGCGATCCGACTGCTCGCTGAGATCGAGCAAGTTCCAGTGGAGCGTATTGAAGAGCTCATTAAGACGAAGTTCACGTACGTGGTGGCGTGCCAGATCTATGGTCGTCAGAAGCGAAACAACGACCCAAAAGCGAAGGACATTGAGTTTTTGCTGCACCGATTTCCGAACCTGCGCGTCGCGTACATCGACGAAGTGCGTGTGAACTACCAGAAAGACCAGTCGTACTTCGCGGTGCTTATCAAGGGCGCTGAAGACATTGGCTCGGTGGAAGAGATCTACCGTATTCGCCTCCCAGGCAATCCGATTCTCGGTGAAGGCAAGCCAGAAAACCAGAACGCGGCGATTGTGTTCACGCGCGGTGAGAACCTGCAGACGATCGATATGAACCAAGATGGATACATTGAAGAAGCGCTCAAGATGCGCAACATGCTCGAAGAGTTTGACGCCGGCACGCCAGATCGTCCGTACACGATTGTTGGTCTCCCCGAGCACATTTTCACGGGAAGCGTGAGTTCGTTGGCGAACTACATGGCGCTGCAGGAGACCTCGTTTGTGACTTTGGGACAGCGTACGATGGCTCGTCCACTTCGCGTGCGTCTCCACTATGGCCACCCGGATGTGTTCAACAAGCTTTTCTTCATCACACGCGGTGGTATCAGCAAAGCGAGCAAGGGCATCAACCTCAGTGAAGACATCTTCGCCGGCTACAACAACTGCTTGCGCGGCGGGTCGGTGACTTTCCCCGAGTACGTCAAGTGCGGCAAGGGTCGTGATGTCGGTATGCAGCAGATCTACAAGTTCGAGGCGAAGCTTGCGCAGGGTGCGGCGGAGCAGTCGCTCTCGCGTGACGTGTACCGAATCAGCCAGCGTCTGGATTTTTTCAAGCTGCTTTCGTTCTACTACAACCACGTGGGCTTCTACCTGTCGATGTCGATGATCATCTGGACCGTGTACATTTTGCTGTATTGCAACTTGCTGCGCGCGCTGCTTTCGCTCGAAGGTGTCGGCGGTCGCACGCCCGTGTTGCTGAGCCAGCTGCAGATGATGCTCGGCTCTGTGGCTTTCTTCACGACGGCACCACTGCTGGCGACGATCTCTGTGGAGCGCGGTTTCAAGGCGGCGATGAAGGAAGTGTTCATGATCTTCGTGACTGGCGGACCGCTGTACTTCCTCTTCCACATCGGCACCAAGTGGTTCTACTACGGTCAGACGATTCTCGCCGGTGGTGCCAAGTACCGTGCGACGGGTCGTGGTTTCGTGACGAAGCACTCGCGTTTCGACGAGCTCTACCGTTTCTACGCGAGCAGCCACCTCTACGCGGCCGTGGAAATCGCGGCGGGGCTGTCGATCTACTACGTCTTCACTGTGGGTGAGCAGTACTTTGCGATGACGTGGTCACTCTGGCTCGTGGTGGCGTCGTGGTACTTCTCGCCGTTCTGGTTCAACCCACTTGCGTTTGAGTGGTCGGACGTGGTCGAAGATTTCAGCGACTGGTTCAAGTGGATGCGTGGCGACGGTGGCAATGCGAACCAGTCCTGGGAGGCGTGGTTCAAGGAAGAGAACGCGTACTTTTCGACGCTTCGCCCGTGGGCCAAGATCCTCGTGACGATGAAGGGCGTACTCTTCACAATTGTCGCGCTGGCGATCGTGTCGGCGTACGAGCCGTACCACTCGCTGCGCACGGAAGGCACGTGGTTACCGTTTGCGATCTGCTTTTCGATCGCCGCGATCTACTTCTCCGTGTCGGCGATGTTCATCAACACGTCTCGTTATGGTGAGACTGGTCTCGTGCGCTTCTTGAAGCTGATTCTGGTGATATTGACCATCGCGGGCCTGGTCGTCGCGTTTGTGTTCGTGAATGGCATGTGGCAGTGCTTGCTGAGCATGGGCTACCTGGTCGCGGCGGTCGGGTGCTGGACGCTGCTGATCTTCGGCAGCAACTCGCGCTTCGTGCAGAACATCTACTTCATCCACGACGCGTTCCTGGGCATCGTGTCACTCAGCTTGATCCTCTTCTTCGCGGCGCTGTACGTGCCTGGCAAGATCCAGACCTGGCTGCTGTATAACAATGCGCTGAGCCGCGGTGTGGTGATCGAGGACATCTTGCGCGCCAACTCGCGCAACGACGACCGTGAGGACGACCTCTCGGCGCAGCAGATGCGCGCGATCATCCTCGAGCAGCAGCGCGTGATCGCGGCGCTGGCGAGCAACGGCAGCGACAGTGAAGACCGCAATAGCGGTGGCATGAACGGCATCAAGGGCAAGGACGAGCTACTGCACACGCTGAGCGACAACACGCTGAACAAACTGCGCAACGTGTCGGAGACGGACTTCCTTGCACTGCAGGACGCCTCGAGCCGCCTCCAAGCCATCGTGCAGCAAGAGGAACGACAGGCAGCAGCGCACCGCCAGCAGCAGCAAGAGGCCCAAGGTTCGTCGCTGCAGCGCTCGCGTCGCGCGTACTCGACCAACGATTTCCAGAACCCCGCCACGCTCCCGCCGTTCGGTGCTCAGGACAAGAAGGGCATGTAAGCTGAGTGGAGTGCGAGTGAGTTGGTGAGCGTTGTGTGTGTGAAGAGAGAGAAAGAGAGGAAGAGATAGTGAGTGAGTGGATAGATGCGTCACTGAGTTTGCAGTTGCTGCGTCCGTCCGATAGATTCTTTTTGGAGGACCTTCCTTGTTCAGGTCAGTAGCAGTTTTGAAAAGCTGAACAAAGATTATAAAACGAGAAATGCATGAAAGTGGAAACTAAAGTGGCTGTTGCGTGCTTGACCTTGGCTTCACTTCATGCTTCACATGCGTCACAAACAAAGGCCAAGCAGGCTTGGATGGCTCTTCCTTTACCTGTGGACATGAGAGAGAAGTTGAGCGGCGCATTAAATCACAGATCGCTGTTGGAGGGAGGGTTCACCATCAGATCGCTCGATGGCATTATTTACGTTACGTTTGTTCCACTGCATTCGCAACATGTGCTGCTACTACACATCTGTGTGCGGCTTGCGCATCTTCTTGCCAAAGCTGAGGAACTTGTTGACAGAAAGCTTCTTCGCCTTCGGGATCTTTTGGTCCGCCAAAAACGGATGCACCACCTCCCGCGGCCCCGGCGGCGCGAGAACGGCCACTTTGAACTCGCTCGTGACCTGCGGCGAAAAGCCACACGCTGCGAGCTTTTGCGCAATTACATCGAGGTTTTTCTCCGTGATCGTTCGAATCTGTCGAAATGCACAAAGAATTTGCAGCACAATATTCAGCTAAAAGATCGGATCGAGAGTCCACAGCAGCCAGATGTAACAATACGAGCTGTACGTACCACTGTGATGTCGTTCTCGAGCTGCGTCGGGTCCACGTCTGAGAAGATGTCACGGCTGTCGGCAGCAAAGCACTCATCGATGTCTTGCTCAGGCGGCGTCGACAGGTTGATAAACAGCTGCTGAATCGCGGGGGAGTTTCTCTCGATGAACGGATTCAGAATTCTGTGTAAAAAGTAGGAGGGAAAAACAATCAACCAAATCATCAGCAAATTGGAACCAGACACAGTTAACATCAGCCTCAAAAGTTCCACACGAAACGCGCAATACTCACTTGAACTGAGGTTCCCGTTCGCCAAACATTACGCACGTCGCTGTCTTGAAAAGCAACTTCGTTACCAGCACCAGCACGCGACGAGTCTCCGGTGGCGGCTCCTTATCTGCAAGGTTGTACAGGTGGGGCGTCGTGATGGCGGGGCATACGAAGCGAAGAAACAGGAAGCCGCCGATGACAGACTTCGTTTCGAATAGAAAATACCCATGTTGTGAGTACAAGAAGACCGTAATTTGGATGATGTGACCGAAGAAGATACACTCACTCTTGTCAGCGAAGCGGGGTCCTCAACCGCAATCCCCTCGTACGACCCGTCGAACCGATTGATCACTTTCGAGTTGAGATGTGAGCAGATGTGGAAATACGACGACGGTATCTGGCACAAACAAAAGCACACGTAAAGACATGGCAACTTGCTCGTTAGAGCCTATTCCTTGAGCAGCCGCATGAAAGCATTCAGACAATTGCTTCACTTACCAGGTGCGCATTTCGCAAAATCGCATCCAGAATGTGCTGACACGCTCGCATGAGGTTCTCAGCATTCGCATTCACGCCTGCCCCATTTCGAAGCGCCTACCATATCATTGAACGTTGACAGGCTTCAATTTTAGCACACACTGAGTCCCCACACATCGAAAAGCAAATAACCAAACATACCTCGTCTTTGTCAGGATTCAACTCAAGGTCAGCGATCTTCAGAGCGAGAATATCCTGAAGCGGATCAGTCAGAACCACTCGAATGAACTCCGAGCCGACACATTTGCTGTACGACGACACAAGTCGGCTCGCATAGTCGTCGGATCGGAAGAGTGTCGCGACGTTCATGACTGACGCCACTTCGATCTCAATCGCCCAGCGAATCAGCCGACTCAGTCGGTTGTGGCTTCCGAACAGACGAAGCAGTGGGTACAGCAGGACCATCTATAAGATACAAACAAACAAAGGTTAGCCCATTTGTACGATAAGGTGCAACCAATAGGTGCCGCAGTAGAGCCAATCCCACCTTTTCTTCTCTTCCAGCAGTCTGCAGCAGACAGGATACCACAGTCATCGTGTCTTCAACCACCAGCGTCCCGAGATCCCTTCTCGGTCTCGACATCCTCGCAATACCCTGCTACATATAGCAGTTCGAAAATAAAGTCAACAAGCACCCGAAAATCACTAATATCCTTGTGGCGTACGTACTCCGACTCTGAAGTCTGACGAAAAGTCCCGAGCTGAGTTCGCGCGCTGCAGTGACGTGTCCATCGTGCTCCTATTGGAAAACATGCACATTTACAAGATGATCAGCCTCAGATCTTCATATGTTCCAATGAATCCAACTTCCAATGCTCCAACGTACAGGAAATCCGTGGGGTCACTGCTGTTCGCGGACAGCGACCGTAGGTGACGCAATCTCCGAGCTTCCTCGGCGTCCTTCCGCTCGATGCCTTGCCGAATCTCTGCGATGACGTCGTCGCTTATAATAATTTGATTCGGCTGCTTCTCAGGCACGGACGTCACGATGAAGTCATTCATCACTTGCTGGATCGAGTCCAAAATGCCACTCGCTTCAAGGAAATGCTCATCCGACTATCGATGGACACGCATACGTTGTGACAATTGAATAAGTGAATCACAAGATCAGCTAGAACAGTCGTCAGTACGAGTGCCTTGTGTTAGTTACTAACCTCGTCAAACTCAGACAAGCGCTCGTAATCTTCTTCTCCGTCATCGAAGATCTGGTCTCCATCGAACGAAAACATGTCCTGATTCAGCATTTCGGAAGTCGAACCCCGCTGACTAAACGTGTCTGCACACAGAAAGCAACAACAAAGCATACGCGCATTTACAACAAAGTCAGCACCTCCAATACTTCTCAACTCAATCAACCCGCAGGTTTCAAGTTACGTACCAACATAGGTCGACGCCGCGCTTGGCGCACTCTCCGCCGCTGCTGAATACTGATTGATCGCATGGTGAAACAGAGCGTTAAGTTGCGATCCCCACATACCACAACCAGCATAGTAAAGCAAAACGAACTCACCGCAAAGTCGGTACGGAAGCTCGACTGCAGGTTTCGCGCGATCTCTGCAAGTTCCATCGCTTGCTGTTGGAGATACTCGTTCCCGCCAGAGTAGCTCGCACGCTTGTGCCCGTTCCCTGCCGACGCTGCAAACATCGCAGACGGGTCCGTTGCTCCAGTCGACATCGAGCGATGGAAAGTGGTGCTGTGCGTCTCTCCAGAGCCAGGGAGCGCAGCTGGGGCTGAGAGCGGCGCTGCGGGGACGACAACAACCGGCGACTCGACCACTTCTTCTTCGTCGTCTTCTGCCTTTTCAACTTCAGTCTCTGAGACGGGAGCAAGTTCAATTTCGTCGATATCCACTTCGACCGTGTCGTGAACACCATTGTTGCCGTTGCATTGCTTCTTCTTTGCTTCTTCGTCTTGCTCTGAATGATCGTCAGCTGCTACTCCTGTCTGCGTCTCTGCCTCGGCTCTTGCGACTTGTTCTGCGATTGCACTTACACTTGCGCTTGCTGCAAACGCGAGCGACGCCTGCTCTTGCGCGTACACCTGCGCGGCCATGAGCTTGTTCTTGAGCTCCAAGATCTCCTGCTTCTGCTTTTTCACGAGCTGCATCGCGTCGCGCAGCATCTCCGAGACCTCGTGGCCGACATTGACAGACCCGCTGGCGTCACTATGGCGCTGCTGGTATTGCTGCTGCTGTTGATACGCCTCGGGGCTGACATGGTACAGCTGGCTCTCGTCCATCGAATGCCGCGATGCAGACGACGATCGGCGGCGCCGACCCGGCCCTTCAATCGAGCCTCGGCGCGGATATTGCTGCTGCGATGACGCCGACGAGCGACGGCGATACGTTGGGTGCTCGACGTTCGCCTGGTTCACGCGGTCGAGCCAGAGCTGCCGGTCTTCGTTCGACGGCGACCGGAAGAGCAGCACGCGACCAGCGCTCGACGTCACTTTCCAGCACGGACCACAGTCTTCCGAGTACGGTTCTGATCCTGCTACTTCATCTGCAATGGCGACGACACCGGAATCGCTGCTGTTTTTAAATATTCGATCCACAGAGCGGGTGCTGCAGCCTACAAGCGGCACGACGCCGCGCGGCAGCTCGTCGATGTCCTCGTAGTAAAACAGCGTGTTCGCATAGATCGCGACCCAATACGCGCTCCAGCCAGACTCAAAGCGTTTGCCCTGCACACAGGAACATAATAACCGATCCACCATAACATTGATGAGCATCACAACATTATCATCCTTAACAGCAGCATATCCGCATGCACACTACCCCCCTTCCTCACCTTCTTGTAGAGCTTCTGGAGCGCCACATTCTTCTTCTGCAAGTCCGATCCAATTACCAGCAGCTCGGGACACTTGATGTCCGTGATGGCGCGCGCGCTGGCAGCGTCCAGCGTCACGGAGCTCGCGCTGCTGTTGGTCTTCGAGCGGTGTATCCGCTGCTGCTCGCCGCCGACCGGTGTGTGCGCGGGCGACTGTATCTCGTACGTCTCCATCTCTCTTGCTCTCTCTCTCTCCTTGTTGCTCACTGGTTGCTAATGATGCTGGTGATGGTCAGCCAGACTCACACGCGTGGGAGTTGCTCCTCTTCAACACAGGCGGGCTGGCGAGAGGGAGCACTGCAGTGAGTGCTATAGTACTGGGTGCTGGAACGCAGGGACACGCAGTGACCGACGTGTGCTACTAGACCAGACACGCAGACACACTCACACTCACGAGAGGCGAGAGGGAATGAATGGGCTCTCTCTCTCTCTCTCTCTCTCGAAATGCCTTTTCTTGCTGTGCGTTGATGTGGAAAAGCGAGCGAGCGGTATGTAAAGGAACGAAGTGACTGACTGACTGAATGAGGGGGTTGTTGTTATGGAGATTTTTTTTGCATGCTGATAAAAGAGCGTGAATTTATTGATTGACTGTTTTTTTGTATGGAAGGTGCGGAGGGTACAGTGCAGTACCTGAACAGTGGTCCGCCCACTCTTTTGGTGAGTTTTGCTCCAGTTGTCCGATTGTAAAAAAAAAATGGCAGAGATCGGATGAGAGGATCGAAGAGACGTCATGCTGACCGCGAGACTTGCTCTCCAAGTACTTGTATTGCTGGCTGCCAAACCGGCTGGCTGGCAAAGCAGTGTTGGAAGTTGACATCTCACGATCAGGATCATTTGCAACAATCCAAACGCACACCTGCTGCCCTGTGGATTTGGCGCAAATCTGCGTGCTCTTCTTCTTGAATCCGTTTTCGCATTCCGTTTGCTGCTCCCATGACCCCCCCCTCAGTTCTGTCACACCCGTATTCGCGACTGCGCTTTCTTCTCGATATTTTTTGTGCTGCTTTCTTCGATCCAAAGACCTTGATACAATACTATCTTTCATTCTGATGCTTTGAAGTGCAGATCTATCGCGCCGACTGGTGTGGCTGTTGCTGTTGATGGCATGTCCAGAATTGTATCCATTTTGGATCGAGTTTTCTAATCAGCAAGAGGGACGCTTCAATCGCAGCTGCCACTCTCTCTTTCTATAGCTCAAATATTTCCCAAGCATCATATCTAGCAATTTGTTACCATTGCGTAAATAAAATCGATGAACAGCTCTGTCACTTGCACGGGGTTGTTGGCTCGCTCATTCCTGAAGTCTGTCATGAAGCTCAGCTCAGGCGCCTATTATAGGCGAGCATGCTCCACCGCCAACGGACATAATAGACTCGCACATCTCTTTCGTCAGAACTGTGTTCTGACATAAACCTCTTTGGGAGTTCAAGTGAGTGAGCACTTCAAACGAAGACTTCTATTTCTCGAGCGACACAGGTTCGAACGAGGGTAGTAGCATCTAACACCTGAGAGCTTAATCAGAAGAAGCAAACAAATGCCTGGTGTTTTCTCAATGATTGGAAGTGCTACAGCACCGCAACTAACAACAAGTGAGATCCTACAACAGAATCGGCCACCCTAAAACACGGAGCATGTTTTCACAGAGTTGGCTCGTTGACGCGTGTTGGTGGACATCTTCTCAAACAAAGGAAGTCCTCACGCCCCAAGATGGATACTAGTATCGTCTGGCATACATGACAAGGTGAACCTTGGTGCTCCCTCCAACTTGAGCGAGATTTCGAGGAAACCGCGGGGTAACAGATTGGCACTGTAGTTGCAAGTACGAATTTGCGACCAAATCTACAAATGACAACTACGTAGAGTGTAAACAGTCTCTTATTGATCCGGAGTCTTTTCTCCGTTGATCCAGCTGACACAGACAGATAACGTTCGGTGAGGTGAAAACACCACCTGGAGGGCTTTCACCACCTCCTAGGAGCTGCCAACCAGACGAAACAAACAGCAGCGTGTTGATTTTACGCGGTACACGGTACAGTAGTCCATTTGAACGATGTCACTTAATCGATCTGTGACGTTTGCATTATCCGAGTTTGATGGTACGTGTTATCAGAATTGTGATGGTGCGCAGACGCAGCGCAGTGGTTCATTTGCATTTGCATAACATCGCTGACACCTCGAGGTGTACCGACACGTACCGACATTTTTGCCGCTTTGAGCAGATGTGCCGGCATGTGTCGACATTTTCAAGACAAACCCTAACGCAGAGAGCTCAAACGCAACCCTTGCACATTCCTTGAATTGATTGGCTGAATAAATGTCCAAAACCTCATAAACAAGGTTTTGATTTATTACCCACGAGGTTCTATTTTGTAGAAAAGTAAGGTTATATAAAAGCAAAACTCAAAATAGCATTAGATGGATTAGAAATCCATGGTTTGAACAAATTTATTTAGAAACCATGATCTGTAAAAACTGTTCGTGTCTCGAAATTTTTCGAACCCGGTTGACGGATTAAATCGGTACCGTCATAGAGCAAAATGCTGCGATCTGATTGGCCAGAGGAGCGACCATCGCTCTCAAGGTTTCACAGTTCGAAGAGAACATTCGTTCTCGATGGAGCACCAACACTTGGTTTCGTTGTGGGAAGATGGTCTGGAAAATGTACTCACAGTACGTTTAAGAGAAGTAATACACTTGGGGTATGTATGTCGCGAGAGGCAGAGTGGTTTGTGAGCAGTTTGCATTTACACTCTCGACAGCGCATCACCTGTCTTTTCGAATTAGTCTGAGCTGTATACCGTGATTTACGGCGGACTCAAATATACAGGAGCTCTTTTAAACTGTACAAATTCAGATAAAACAGTGGAGCTGTGTATTTCGATCCAAATTCCAGCAAAATTGGCAGAAAATCAAAAGTCCCCGTTTGGGTGATACAGAAACCCATCCACCCCGAATCTGGTATAAAAAAAGTGTAATATTTAGTCTCTTTTCTTTGGATCCGCTCTCTTCCATTCATTTGGGACGACTTTTGGCTCGAAAGAGGGGGGAACGCCTGGGACTCACCTGCGGTGGAAACTGCGAGCCTGGGTCTGTTTGTGGCCAGCGAGCGCTCGCCCTGGTCGCTAGATCATTTGGCCTTTGAGCACCGCAACCAGCAAAGCCCCCCCCCTCCCTTTACAACAATGGTACGTGCATGCATGAATGAATGGATGGATAGATGGACTTGGAGACAAGTTGCGGATATGCGCGAGGACATGGAGGAACGAGAGGAGCGAGGGCCAGGTGCCGCCGAGAGCTGCGAGCGACGCTGACCACACACACACACACACACGCGATCTTGTTGGGTCGCCTCCCGTTGAGAAGCAAGAGAGTGCAAGAGAGAGAAAACTGCAAACGAAGATCCCTTCCATCTATCACGCGTTCCCGGTGACGGTGTCGATAGATCGAACGAATGGATGAAGACACTACGAAGGATGACGAAGTGCTGGTGATGCAGATCCAGCTCCTTCCCCCTCCCTCTCCTCCCTCCCTCTTTCCTCGCGATGCCAGTTCACTCTAGTCTATCGATCGTATGCCCGTCATTCTCTTTTATTGTATCAACCTTCGTTCTAATGGTTTTGTGTGTGTGCATTTATTAGGCCGCCAGAACCAACATCTTCGCCTACTTGGACTCGGACGACGAGGACGTCCCAAAGGTCGTGAAGAAGCAGGAGCCAGCTCCAACGTCGACCCCAGTGTCGCTCAACAAGCCAGCTGCCGGCAACAAGAAGTCGGGCAAGAAGGCCGCGCCAGTCGTCGTTGACGGCGAGAAGAAGGAGCGCGCTCCTCGCACCGGCGGCGCGTCCGCTGGCCGTGGCCCACGCACGGGTGGCCGTGGCGGTGACCGCAACGGCGGTGAGCGTGGCGAGCGTCGCCAGTACGAGCGTCGCAGCGGCACGGGCCGTGGCAAGGAGACCTCGAAGCAGGGCGGTGGCGCCCGCAACTGGGGCAACGATGCTGACAAGACCGAGCTGACCGTCGAGGCCGAAGTGCAGGAAGGCGCCAAGGTCGCCTCGGACGACGAGGCCGCCGCCGCCACGGAGGAGGCTGTTGTCGTTGAGGAAGAAGAGGAGGAGGTGCAGTTCACCCTCGACGAGTACCTCGCCAAGAAGCAGTCGGAGCGCAAGGGCGAGCTCTTCGCGGAGGTGGAAGTGCGCCAGGTGGCGACCGACTTCTCGGGCGCCAAGCAGCTCACCAAGGACGGCAAGACCCCAGACTTCATCGAGTCGGCGTACGAGAAGGTGTACACCAAGAAGACGTCGGGCCGAAAGAAGACTTTCATCACGGACGTCGGTTTCCAGGCGCCAAAGCAGGAGCGCGCTCCACGCTTCGAGGAGCGCGGTGACCGCGCCGAGGGTGGCCGTGGTGGCCGCGGTGGTCGCGGCGGCCGTGAAGGTGGCCGTGGTGGTCGCGGTGGCCGTGAGGGCGCTGCTCCAGGCGGCCGTGGCGGTCGTGGCCAGGGCCGTGGTGCCCGCGGCCCGGCTGTGCCTAACGTGACGGACTTGTCGGCTTTCCCAAGCCTCGGCTAAGTACGCTCACCCCCCCTTGCCGCTAACAACAGCGAAGTGATGCATGCGCCCGAGCCTCGCGCTCTCTTCGTGTGGGGCTCTCGGCTTTGTGTGCCTCAGATGGATCTTCAAGAATGCTGCTACTCTCTTTCGTGTAGATCAACATCAGATAGGGACCGTTTGTGGGTTGTTTCTCTACAACAAATCATAAAGCGGAAAGTTAGAGAAAAGTATTTTTTGTGTGTGTAGCGGGCAGCAGGCGATTTGCGCTTCCTTTCTCTTTTGGAGTTGCGTGCGTGCTTGGCTTGGGTTGGTGGGTCTATTTTGGGGCTTATTATTCAGAGAAGACCCTCAAGTCGCCATAACAATGTTGATAATAAAGAGAAAAAGCGAGTTTGCAGTGCACTTGGTGCAGCACAAAAGAAGAAAATGGTTTCCACACTTCGTTCATCTCTCTCCTGTACACATGGGGATGGCACAGACACCTCTCTCTATTGATAACATGTGCTTCATGTTTGTCCATTTGCCTTGTTTGTCTGTCTGTCACGCACATCGATCGATCACCGTGATGGGATATCGAGTTTGTCGATCTTGAAGCTCCCGCAGGGCTGTAGGACTCCGCTCTTGAACTCCCCAGGCTCCAGGCTCATCGGAGTTGCGCTAGCATTGTTCTCCATCGGGTCTTCGTTGTCTTCTTCGTTCTGCTGCCGAGAGAAGAGCCCGTCGCCGCTCGGGAAGCCATTGACCCACTCGCCAATGTACTTGCGACCGTCGAGCGACGACCAGACGCCAAAGCCCTGGATCTCGTTCTCGACCCAGTTGCCTTCGTAGCTCTCGCCAGTGGAGAGCGTCAGTACACCAAAGCCATTGCGCAGATCACTCTTGAAGGTGCCAGAGTATACGCTCCCGCACGCAAATCGCTCAATGCCCTGCCCGTGAAGCTCTCCGTTTCGCCAGGTGCCCTGCAAAATTGTACCGTCGGCAGTGGTGAACACGCCATCGCCGTGCATCACGCCTGCGCGCCATGTACCTTCATGTTCGTCACCATTCACCCACGTGTACTTGCCGTAGCCGTGGCGCTCGTCTCGCGCAAAGAAGCCTTCGTACACGTCGCCCGAGATGAACACCTTGCGGCCCCAGCCGTTCACTTGGTTCTTGCGCCACTCGGCGTCAATGAAGTCCCCACTTGAGAAGATCTTCTTGCCCTTGCCGTGCATCATGCCTTTCTTCCATTCGCCTAATGACACGAGAGGAGAGTAAGCACCACCACAAAAGTCGACATAATGGGAAAAGCAAGGGGGTTTACGGTTCGAGTTCGTTCTCAGCATCACCTTCGTAGCTATCGCCATGGTCCCACAGGAAGTAACCAGCTCCGTGCATCTGCAGCAATCAATGATGTAGCAGGCATGTGAATGTGTGCTGAGGTATAAACAATCAAGCGCCATTGTACAGTCCACACATAGACACAGACACACACCTTTCCGTGGCGCCAGTTGCCAACGTACTTATCACCATTGGACCAGAGGTACGTGCCCATACCGTGGCGCTGGTTCTTGTGGTAGATGCCTTCATGGCGGTCGCCGGTCCTCGCAAACGTCTGCGAGCCGAACCTGGTTGTTTGCAGGATTTATTTGCGGCAATGATGCCACACACAGCCCAGCGTAGTCATAGACAACGACGTAAGATGGCTACGCAAAACGCTGGCTTGAGGGCTCAAATAGACAAGGAAGTCAATCCTTGCTTGTGTACCCACCCTTGGAAGACGCCGTGTACCCATTCGCCATCAAAGATGTGGCCATTGTGGGTCACGTACACGCCCTTGCCATGACGCAGCAGCATCGCAGACGTTTTGTCGTCATCACTCTCGTTCTCGCTGGTCTCCCCTTCGTAGCGACTGCCGTCCGAATAGTGCACTGCCACAACGATGACGCCTCCTCTCCGCTTCTTCTTCACGAACGACACCACTTTCGGGCGTGTGGACGTCGACGTCGAGTCGGACGCAGAGCGGGACGCGCATTGCTGCTGCTGCTGCTGATCGCTCTCATAAGCGTTAGAGGTCGGCTGCTTCTTCTCCTGTAGGTACGCGGCGGCGCTCGGGTCGGCCTCAAAGGCGCGCGAGGCGGACGCGCGTCGCCTGCCCTTGATCCCCATGCGCTCCCGCGGATTCTAGAATTCTCCCCTTTCGTTCTGGTTTCACAGTAAAATGTGGGTCGCATTTTGAGGACATCATGAAAAGAGCAAACACCCAAACACCCAATCGCAATTTGAGAGCTGAAGGTGTTTGCTTATGTTGTGCCAGAGCGACTCTTCCTGGAACTGGCCAATTGGAGATTTGCGTTCAACTGAACAAGCGAAAGCGAAAGCGAAACAAACAAGAGGAGCCATGTTCGAGAACGGGGTCGTCGTGGCGATCCGCCTGCAGCTGGCGCTGCTCTGGTGGAAGCTCTGCGCGTTCCTGCTGCGCGTGCTGCACGTGCAGAGCCTCAAACCCGCGAGCCAGTACTTCCACAAGGTCGTAGTCATCGGCGACGACTTTGCCGCGGGCGTCGGCGACTACATCACGATCGGAAATTCCGCGGGGCTCGCGCAGTATCTTGCGCCGCTCGTCAAGCGAAGCGACAAGGTGTGTGGCACATTTGAGTGCTTTTGATGTGTGTGTGCCTGAGGATATGGAGTGTGCTTGTGCTGATGCATATGTGCTTGTGATTATGGCTGTGTGTGAACAGGTGCGCCACACGTGGGAGATCATTAATGCGGGCGTTCCAGGGTCGACGTCGGCAGACTGGCTGCTCAACTCCGCGAAACAGGTAAACAACAGATCTGCCATCGCGCTAATCGGTCAGCAAGCGGACCACTGCCTGTGAGAGGCGATAACTGACGCAAAAGTGCAGTGCTACAACAGGGTGTTTACGTCGAGAAGCATGGGCGACGCCGAGATTGTGATCGTGATGCTGGGATCCGCTGAGCTCAGGTACGAAGTGTGGTTTTCACGCACGTCAGCATGCGTTGGTGAGTATGTTTGTGTGTGGCCTGGTTGTTGACTGTGCTGGCTGGTGCTCGTCTGGGGTATGTTGCTGGTGAAGAAATCCAACTGCTGACACGTTCGAGATCAAGAAGAACCTCATCTCGATATGTGATACGCTGCGCAAGAAGGGGAAACACGTGTGCCTGGCGACCGCGGCAAGCCCCGAGCCGCTCAAGAGCGAGACCGCCACGATCCCCCTCAACGTCGCGCTCGAAGAGTTCTGCAAGAGGTGTGTAGCCATTTCGAGTTGATTCGTGGCGTATCGAGAAGCGTCTGTTAACCCGCTCTCTCTTCGTGCTTTGTATCGCCGCAACAGCACATCGACTGACGACATCCCCGTTGTGCTTGGACCGCGACTCGACACGTACGCCTTCCGTCGCGAGAGCTCGTTGGCGTACGATCACTTCCACTTCAACTCGACCGTAAGTAGTTGTTATTCTCTCACGCCCGTTTGCGGATCTCGGCCAGCTAACCGAGTCATGCGTATCGTTTGCCTTGGACCGTGACCAGTCGTACAAGTTGCTCGCTCGCAACACCGCTGACTTTCTGATCCCGATGATGACTGCAGTCGAGTGGACGACGTGGAAGAAGCAGCTGAATCAAGTCACGTACGACAAGACGCTCTTCGACTAAGGCGGCCCGTCAAAATCCAATCGAAGACGGCGTTGTAGCTGCAGTTGAAGACGGTTTGTTTGTCGCTTCCAGCACACGCGCGCGCGACGTCGCCACCACCACGGAACGCACAGGAACATAATTGCGGAAAGAAAAAAACAATCAAAGATTTTTTTACACTTGCGTGCCACAGATGCCATCTCTGGGCAATAAACGAGGCGCTGAGGCGTTCCGGTTCTTCTTCATTCGATGCCTCGCGGCGACAGATTCGTTCGTTCGCTTCTTTGATCATCTTCATACTTTCGCGCCAAAGCCATGGAGAAGTTACTCCGGGTCTTGAACGCGATCGCATGGCGAGATTCAAACGCAGCAACATCACTGAACCAAACGATGATGACGAACCGAACGGGTTGCTCAACGCGCTCACTGGCAATCAAAAGCAGCGATCGCCGTCCTAGAGCTCAGAGGACTCTTTCGGGGCTTCTTCTTTCGTCGCAAAGGTGTCGTCTTGAGGCTTGGCGGCCCAGTATTGCTCCATTTGGCGGTCCAACTGAGCGGCCTTTGGATCAGGTCCCTTACCGGCATCAAACCAGTACGAGTCCATCTCGACATCCAAATCGTCGCCGGTGACTTCCTTCTTGTCACCGCGGCCGCCTCGGCCACCACGGCCGCCAGCCGCACCACCGCGACCACGACCGCGACCTCCACGGCCACCAGTAGCGGCTTGTGGCTGACTAGCTTGTGCCTTCGTGTTCTTCTTCTGCGAAACTTGCTTTGCGTTGTGCTTCGGCGCAGCGACCGGTTCCAGTCCCTTGCGTCGCTTGTCCACGACCTGCTGTCGCTTCGCGCGGTTCGCCTGGGTGACCTGGTTGAGCTTCTGCTTCTGCTGTTGCTGTTGCTGTTGCTTTTGCTGCTGCTCCTGCTGCTTCACCTTTTGCTTCTTCGTTTGACCAAGCACAGGGATCGCTTTCTTCTTTGGCAGCGCAACGCGCACCTGCTGCTGTTGCTGTTGACGCTTGCTGCCATTCGCTTGCTGCTGATATTGCTGCTGCTTCTTCTTCTGCTGCTGCTGTGGGTTGACGTCAAAGTCCTTGGTGAGGATCGAGAAGCGGCTCGAGAGCGGGACGCTTGACACGCCGATTACGCCGTTCTGCTGCGCGTTCTCCTGCTGCTGCTGCTTCTTGCGCGCGGGCGGCGGCGGGTTGCTCTGGATCTTGCGCTGGCCTCGGACGGACACGCGGCCGCCAGTGTTGCCGTTGCTGTTGTTACTGCGAGCGCCGCCTGCGTTGTTGCTGCGGCGGTACATTCTTCTGTGGATCGTGTGTGTATGTGGCTTGATGGAGAGAGCGAGAGAGCTCGTTGCTGTGTGTGTGTGGGCTTGGAGGGGAAAGCGATAATGCGGGCAGTAAATCCAGAGGCGCAAAAATATCGAAGAAGAATTGCCTGTGGGCCACACAGGACGGATGGCAGTGTTCGGAAAGATAGGAATGAGCCATGTGACGTAAATGATTCCAAATAAAGCTTGACTTTTTGTATAGGCTGGACGTATTTTTGACATCATCACAGAAGAACCATAAAAATTGGATTATTTCACTTGGATTTCTGACTGTACAATGGGCCTCTTTGTGTTTAATGAACGCTTGTTTCTGAACCCCCCAAAGCGCTGGATCCGAGGATGTCGTGCGAAGGTCGCGCGAAGGTGGCTCAAGGCATCTTTTTGGCGCGGTCTTCCAAAGTGGTTTCAAAAATACCGAGCAAGCACTTTTGGAAAAAGGTGCACCAGAAAGCGTGAAGAAGCGCATGCGCCAGGTCGATTGATTGTTCGCTCGCTTGTTCACCACCACTGCGTGCGACAGATACCCACTTACGCACGCGTGAAGAGATGACAGGCGCGTCGATAGCTAGAGCTCCATCAGTATCCGCAGCTGCTGCAGCAGGAATGGACGTCCGCGAGCGCGACTACATCGACGCGCTGGAGGCGACGCTCGTGCAAAAAGTGCAGCACTACTTGTCCATTTGCGTCTACGACAACGCGCGCTTCCTTGCCGAGCGACTCATGGCTCATGTACGTGTGTTGTGTGTATGTGTGTATGTGTGCATACTGACATGATCATAATGACTGATGTGTATGTGCGATCCTGCTGTTGCATGCTTGTGAAACGATAGCACCGAACGGATGAGAACGTCTACCTGCTGGCAAAGTGCTACCACCACTCTGGCCACGTGAACCAAGCGGTCGCAGTACTCGAGGACTCGAAGCGACCGCAGAATCGGTATTTACTGGCGGTGTGCTACTTCCAACAGGAGAAGCTCATCGAAGCCGAGAATGCACTGTGGGGCGACGGCGACCATCACTTTGTGGATGAGCACGCAAGCGAGCAGATCCCGAATGGCGCGGCAGGGTTGTATCTAATGGGGCGGATCTGCCGCCGCGCGAATCGACGGGAGCAGGCGATCGGGTTCTTTGTCAAGAGGTACGTTGATGGTATTGACTCATTTCGAACCAAACTAGACTGGGGTGGGATTGATAAACTAAGGCGATATTGACTCTGGTTGGATAGTTTGGAGATGGATACGACTCTGTGGGCGGCATACAAAGAGCTTTGCGAACTTGGAGCGAATATCGACGCAGCTCGGTTCTTTGGGGCGTCAACGTACATGAACAGCGGTAATTACGTGAAGTCCTGGGTATTATTCTGTTCGACTTGTGTTCGTTGTGGTCTCACATCTCGCAATGTTATGCGATGATGGTCGATTGTCTGAATTAGATCAATCCGAGGAGAGCGACAAGACATTCGATCTGAATGAGCATGAGGACGGATCCGACACTGACGAGTACAACAGCAGCAGCAGCAACACCAACATGACGCGAGAGACCCCCTGTGAGGATGAGTTCGCAACGCCCGAGCCGCGTCCCTTGATGGCGTTGGCTACCCCGAAAGCCGCTGTTGACGCTGTGTCTCGCTTCAATTCAGCCAGACCACCAAGCAACTTTGTTTCTTCATCGTCGTTCAAAACGCCGAATGCCAACGCCAGCAACCCAGCAGAAGTGGTGAAGAAGCCTCGAGTGAGTGGCGTCACAGGCGCTACGAGTGCGACGCCAAACCCACGCGCCAGGAAGAACTATCGACGACCGCTGACTGAAAACGACGAATCGTTTCGCCGCAGTGCGCGATTGTCGTTCTCATCGGCGGTGTCGGAGGACACGACACCGGTACGATTTGCTGTCTTCTGTATTTTTTAGTTGATGAATCAAGTTGAAAAAGACTAATCCAGGTGTGGTGGGTTGTATAACATCAGCTGTACTCCAAGTCAACGGCGCCCGAGACCTCGGTTACTCCACTGGCGACACGGTTGTTCCACAATGAGGAGACACCGGATCCTGCGCCGACTCCGACTGGACGAAGAAGAAGAGCACTAAGAAATAAAAACGAAGGGAACCAGGTATGATGCCTGAGCCGAATGAGCGAGTGGAGAGCAGCGTAAAACTCACGTTTCTAATCATTCTGTGCTTCTGCAATGACGTGCTTTCAGCAATTGCTTCGTCTCCTGAGCACGTTCGGCTCGATTTACCAAAAACTGAGCATGTACATGTGTCGAGAGGCTCTGTACATGCTGGAGCAGCTTCCTGCATCGCAGCTTGCGTCAGGGTGGGTGCAGCACCAGATCGGTCGTGCTCACTTTGAGATGGCCGACTACAACCAGGTACGCAGGCACATTTCACAGAATCCTCTTCTTTAGTGACTTCGTATTCGAAGTAACAGCATTCCTTGCTGTACCTGCAGGCCCACGATGTCTTCAAAGCGATGCATCGAGCAGAGCCGTACCGCATGGCAGGACTGGATTTGTACTCGACTACGCTGTGGCACCTAAAGAAAGAAGTGGAGATCTCGTACTTGGCGCAGCAAGTGACCGCGTTTGACAAACTCTCGAGCGAAGCCTGGTGCGTCGCTGGAAACTGCTTCAGTCTCCAGAAAGAGCACGATACTGCGCTCACATTCTTCCAGCGGGTATGAAACAGTGAACGGCTGTTTGTGTGTGTTCTGCTCTGTTATACTCTCGCCAACCTCACCTCTCACTGTACCTTCATGCCCAAATGTGCATACAGGCGATTCAACTGAATCCGTCGTTCACGTACGCGTACACGTTGTCTGGACACGAGTATGTCGCGAATGAAGACTTTGAGAAGGCGATCAACTGCTATCGCCACGCGATCCGAACCGACCCGCGCCACTACAATGCGTGGTACGGTCTCGGCACGATCTACTACCGCCAAGAGAAATTCGAGTTTGCCGAGTACCACTTCAAGCGCGCGCTCGAGATCAACCCTCGCAGCTCGCTGCTGCACTGTTTCCTCGGGATGGTACTTCACTCGACGCGCAAGTTTGACGAAGCGCTCCGCGTGCTCGCGATCGCGGGCGAGCTGCAGCCGCTGAACCCACAGGCGCGTTTCCAGCGAGCGAATGTGCTGATCACCCAGCACCGCTACGAAGAGGTACGAGTCCTGGGCCGAGGAGACCTGGCTTATGAAGATGCACTTTATCCATGACGCTGTTGTTTCTCATTGCATTTGCTTGCTGTTGTCCCGCTTGTAGGCGCTAGCGGAGCTCAAGATCGTGCGCAACTTTGCGCCACGTGAGTCCTCGGTGCACTTTATGATGGGCAAAGTGGCGAAGAAGCTCGGACGCATCGAGGACGCCATGAAGTTCTTCACCACGGCGCTCTACTTCCACCCGAAGGACAATAACGTCATCAAGTCGGCAATCGACAAGATCAACGAGCCGGAGCTGGACGACGATGACCGACTGTAGCACACTGGCACGTGCATGCCGCAATCCACCTTAATAGAAAAACAGAGCCCTCCTAACGAACAACCAAGTGATCAATAGCAGCAGAGTGGCCATGTTGAGCTCTCAATGTTACTTGCTGCATAGAAAGTGTGCATAATTCGTCCATTATCGGCAACAAAAGTGTGAGCCAAACTTCACATTCGCTCATTTGACCTGTTCGCATCGTCAATTCAAGAGCCAAGAGCCAAGAGCCAAGAGCCAAGAGCCA
>JAADVN010000123.1:0-32597 GCA_023335535.1 Globisporangium spinosum
AAGCCTTGACCCCCCCCCCCATGTGCTCTGTTTTCACCTGTCCTTATGTTTATGACGCACTCTTTAAATTTATGTTTTCTAAGACGTGGTCACCAAGTGGTCAAATGAAGCCGTGCTTTCGCCATGAGAACGTCCCACATGTTTTCTATCACATCTGACGATTTCAGCACCGGAGAGTAAAAATTGAGGGGAAAATCTACATTTTCGTGAAAAAAAGACGTCCTTAAGATTTTGGCGTGCACTGTACTTACCAAATGCATTGTCGCCCAATCCTCTAATACTGATTATCTTGTTCAAAATATACTGAGAAAACTGTAAACAAGATTCGTAACTGATATTATAGTGAGTATGTATCATATGGGTTCATTTCAGGTAAGTATATGATCAGTTTTAAGGTTTCTTTTAGCTAATCCGATACAAAAGTGATTCCCCAACATAAATCCTTTAAGAATATGTATAGATTCATGGAGATTTTATGTTGGGGAATCATTTTCAATCAGATTAGCACAATATACTCCTTTTTGATAAATGGGGATTTGCCGCTCCTTTGTAATATCAATCTCACACTTGTATCTTAAACCAGTACTTGAGAATATCATAATCCAGTACTCTAATAACAGAAAGCAGTGGGTTTATATTCGGTTTTTCAGGCAAATAGCCATAAATACAAGGTCACCAAGAAACGCGTGACCGAAAAAGAGACACACGCAAAGAAAAGGTATCTTTAACTTTGTACTCTGACAGAAAGTAAAGCCGAATACCGATAAATACAAATGTCAGTTTCGATATACCGGTCTTTTCTGTCACAGAATACGTGGCGGTTTTAGCTATCCTACGGTACGTCAGCTACAAATGCCAACCACGATGATTTCAATCGAATCAACCAAACGACAGAGGTCTGAAGACTGATGGGGAGATTAACGACACACTCTGGTGGTGAGTGTTCCCACACGCTCGCTCGTTCACATTTGTATTCACATTCGTATTCCTATTGAAAAAGGCAAAACGCTTTATGAGCGAGAGAGGAAATGCTCGCAATCGCACTTTCTCTCTCGGGGTGGTTTTAATTTCGGTTAATAACTCTTGTGTGTTTGTTCTCACCATCACTCGCTATCCTCGTCATCATGCTCCACGAGAAGGTAATCTCCTATCCATCTAGGTAGATAGACACTCTGTGCACTCACCTTCTACACAGTCTACAAGCAGAAACCACTTAGAATGACACGAGCGAGCGGCCCTCGGCCTTGAAGCAGACGTCGGCGTTCGGGAGCGCCTTGATGTACACTTCGAGCGCCGTATCGATGCGCGAGGCCTCGGCTTCGCTCACCAGCACCTTGCTGACCACGGCGCCCGGCGTGAGCAGGTACTCCGTGTTGTAGAGGTAGTTGGAGATCGCGAGCTTGAACACGTCCGTGTCGAGCACAGAGCCCGTGCGCGTCGGGTGCTTGAACCACTCGATGCTTGTGATATCGCCGGCCAGCAGGCCCGTGCACTTGAACGTGTACTTGATACCGCTCGGGTGCACGTAGTAGCCATTGAGGTTGATGAAGTTGGCGCCGCAGCTCGCGAGCGTCTCCTTCTTGATGTACTTCTTCATCGACGCGCCGTCGGTCTCGATCACCATCAGCGTGTTGCCGAACGGCGACCATGAGATCACCTGGCCGATCGTAAGCGGACCCGCCGGGTACGTCGTGTCACTGCGGATGCCGCCGCCGTTCGTGAGCGCCACATCCGCGCTGCCTTCGCCGTAGAACGTCAGACTCGCGTCCGAGAAGATCGAGCCGATCGCCGCGTCGCTCGCGCGCACCAGCTTGTTCGTCACGTCCAGCGTCTCGCAGAGCGTGCCGATGACGCGCGCGTGCAGGAGACCGATCTTGGTCGCGTAGTCCGAGATGATCGCGTCGAGCGCCGGGTCCGACGGCATCTCCTCGATGATCGGGATCGCGCGGTGGGTCATGCGCGTGTACGGTGTGAGCGTGCCCGAGGCGGCGAAGAACTCGAGGCGCGAAGACCAGATTGAGCGGAAGTCAAAGTCCGCCTTCAGGTACGGCGCGCCAAAGTTGGTCTGCAGCATCGACGAGTGGTCGTGGCCGGCGTAGATGAGGTTCACGCCCGTCACTTCCTTCGAGAAGCGGTTGTCGTCCGCCAGGTCCTGGTGCGTCAGCGCGATGATAAAGTCCACCTTTTGTGCCTTGAGCAGGGCCACTTGGCGCTTCGCGGCTTCAATGGGGTCGCTCCAGTAGAGCCCCTTGCTGGAGTCCTTCATGTCGTACATCACGCCGAAGAAACCGATCTTGATCGTGCCGAATTTTGGGTCCTTCAGCGTCTTGATCGCGCGCGGGGTCGTGCCGCGGAGCAGCGAACCCGAGGCGGCTTCGTAGCAGTTGGCGTTCAGCCACGGGAAGTTTGTCGCCTGGGACACGTTGAGGAAGCCTTCAATGCCGAAGTCGAACTCGTGGTTGCCGAGACTCGCAAAGTCCACGCCGATCGCGTTGTGCGCGTCCACCATCTGCATGCCGTGGAACTGGGACGACCAGAGCGAGGGCGACATCGTGTCGCCAGCGAAGATCACGAGCGAGTTGGGGTTCTTGGCGCGCATCTCCTTGACGATTGGAATCACGCGCGACGGGCCGCCGAGCTTGACGCCGTTCACTTCGTCCTGCAACATCTCATAGACGTCATTGTACGCGATCACATCGACGATCGCCGTGACGTTACGGAGTGCATCGGTGGCGGATGGTGCGCCGAACACGACGGCGAAGACAGCGATGGCGAGAGCGCGGAAGATCTTCATGTTGCTTATCCCTTGGGGGGTTCAGTACGGGAAGGGCTCGGAGGTTCTAATGACAAGGAGACTGCCAGTTGGGGAATGAGAGTGGAAACGAAGAAGGGAGAAAGGATCAGACTGGACGGACGGACTGACTGGTCTTGCCCCCCCCAGAGTGAGCTCACTCTCGTTCCACCATATCGCGATCGCTCATCCTCAAGTGAATGCGCGTAAAGAAGAGCTCTGTACCGTAGCGGGTGAGAAGTGCGGTGTCACCTTCCGTCTTTCATCCTTCAATCGCTTGACCCAATGGCAGATCGATTGGAGGTTTGTAACAACGCAACATCCCTTTTCTCACCTACACCAGCGGACGACGAACAGGCGATCTGCCGCTGTTTTGCTCTGCGGGTGAGCATTCGAATTCTAACCGCATTCGGCCATAGAAAGCGCGCGTGTGGATCCACAGCCAAACAAACAGGAACAGATAGCAATTGTGGACCCGTTGCACGAGACCATCGGGAGACGAGGAAGCCAGTTCCGTGTCACAAGTGACGCCCATCCGTCCCGCCGATATTCTATACTATACGTAAACCTTTCGTACATCGTTTAGATTTAATAATGTAAACCACATACCTCCTTATATAAAGAAAATAAGCCAGCTACTCAATATCTCAACATCTGTGACTAAGAAGCGTTTCACCTGGTTTTGACACTTTCCGCCATCTGCTTCAACGATCAGTTTTGAAACCGTATTGCAGCAACTCTTTGAGTTTATGGCGGGGATTCTGAGTGGGCCACGTCGCTCTACTGACGCGCCTCCTATCCTCCAAACAGATCCGCGATGATATGATCACCTCCCATCCAAATGCACACTCACATCGGCACGTTGACCTCCAGGTTTGATCTCCATGCGAGAGGCTCACTCGCACAAGAACACCACCAGCCAAGAGCCAAGCTGCCACCAAAACAATTGTTACCGCAGTACCGGCACCCACTTGACAAGCATGATGGCCGTTGATCAAAAAAATCAGTCAGCTTCTAATTTACTTCTTTTGGCTGGATCCCCGGAAGAGTGAATGATTGACTGAATCGATGTGATGGTGTCGCCTCGCATCCTCCTTTCGTGCTGACATTCAGTTGCACTTCTACAGTACAAGTCTGCACGCATTCACACCAGATATCTGAGCGGAGGCCATGCGTTTTGTAGTGAAGATTCGTTTTCGCGAACGCATGGATTCCGTCTCAAGCTCGTTGCTCTTGCTCCAGACACTGATGAGAGAAATCACTCGTTCCCAAGTTCAAAAAGCGATTTGTGTGGTCAGACTGTTTATCATATCAAAGAGACCTTACGGTACCAACTCAAGTGTAACCTGAAACCTGAAACCTGAAACCTCACACGGTTCCATCCGTCTACACAAGATAGAGACAAGCCAGGATTCATCCGAAGATTCGGGAGCCGATGCAGGTACCAGTATTTCGTCTCAGTTTTGGCGACTGAACATCTTCAACCTGTGCCACTGTGGTCAGAGGCAGTCCACATCTGTCACGCCAAAGCAGCTCTCCAGTTTCATCTTTATAAGAGACTGGATTGGTAGACCATTCAGGTTCTCCTCATCCACTCGAACCTGAACGTCGGATCTGCGCCTACAGCAAGCAGCATAAGTGAAAGTGGTAAACGTATCAGCAGTGTCTCAACTTCTCAGTATCCCAACCCGGCTGATAACAGAGCAGGGGGTATACTGTACCGAAATGCTCGAGCGGCAGCTGGATCGTGAACACCACCCAGACAAGGATCTTCGCCTGTACATGGCCCCACTGGGACTCGATTGCGAACGCCACTTGGTGGAACATCGACACTCAAGTCTTGCACTGCAGCGTCGTCGCCAGCATCACAAACGAAGCGAACTCTAGCAGTGTGTAGAGTAGCACGTCGCCGATTTTCAACCTGATCTCATGATCTTCAACGCTTTTGAAGAGCGCGTAGTAGTCGCGGTTGGGCAGGTTGAACGCTGCGACGAGGTAGCCGCCTGGGTAGTAGTTTCAAAGGTAGACAGAGATGGCTAAGCCAATAAGAGGTAGTCAGGTAGGTATTCGCTATTCGACACAGACAAACACGGAGAAAGAGCACTGATAGTAGATCACGGGGATCACCACTTCCATGAACTCGATCAGGAGCACGAACTCGGTCAAGTGCAGCAGCTGCAGGATCTGCTGCACGTACGTGACCTTGGCGGCCATCGTCTGGACGGGAGTTACTGATACTGCATCGTGGCTTTGAGGGACTTTGTGTCCTGCTTCAGTTGGCGAGGGCTCGCACTCCTGGCTTTGGGGTATTACTGCTGTCGCTGGAAGTGCATCGGTAGTTTGAAGCGCCCACACTCTTGAAGGCCCTCGTTCCTGGGGATCGCTCGCGACGTCAATGTCTCTCACACTGGTTGCTGCCAGCAACGTACTAGTATTATTTTGCTTGTTGGACATTGAGAAGATCTGCGTCTTGGAGAAGATCCGCGCTGAACGCTTCGACCGCCCGAACTGCCTTCCAGTCGATAGGCGGACCGTGCCGCTGCGTTTCACCGACACGTCAATCTTTCGCGCGACGGCGACGGCACTCAGATGCCGGCGGGTGCCATCGTTTTGGTCCAAAATGTAAAGCGCCGGCTCGATTATCGTGAGGTGAGAAGGAGAACCGACAACAGGTGTGTTGAGCAGCATGTGACCTAGTAAATCTGATCCAAGATGCCTTTGAAGCGCTATGATTGCCCGCAGCATACCCAGGACGTTCAGCATTGAGGCCAGGAACTGCGCAAAGTCCATGCCCGTGAGCAACATCGTGGTGTACCCCGACCGAGCGCTCTGCATGCACACAGACACAGAGCGCGAGGGAGACCTCGCAGTTGAAGATCACCATCTCGGGCTTCACGTCCTCTATCTCGCGAAAAGCGTGCGCGATCGTGTTCTTGGTACACACTTTGATCAACGGAAGCAGCAGTGCGAACGCGGTCTGAGTCGAGGATACGAGGTTCTGGAACACGAAATTGTACAACGGGTAGATGATGATGAACGAGATCTGCATGGCGAGCCGGTCATGAGTCGCAAGGAGCTCTTGGCGCACCACTCGGTCTCGCCAGAGTAGCTTGCCGTACCAGATCGCAAACGTGATCCCGATCGCGATCATTCGGACTGACGCACTCAGGATGACCGAGAACAGCAGCGGGTACGCGATAAGGTGTGCGAGACTGACTTCGTAGCTCGCGGTCGCGCACGTTGCGAGCAGCGCCATGACCCCAATCGTCGAGAGACTCATCGCGAAACTCGGTACGAAGCGTCGAAATTCCACGAGAATGGCCCACGCGACCACGAAGCCAACAATCGCGGAGCGGACGAAGAACAGCGCGCTGTGGCTCAGCCCTTTTGCTGGCTCCTGCATCGAGATGAGCTCAATGAGAGAGATGAGCGCGAGACAGGGTAATGGCATGCTAGCCAGCACCCAGAGGACCCGCAGGTTGCTGGTCTTGGCGCAGTAGGCATTGAAGTCGCGGAGCCGCTCGACCGGGTACTGGCCCTGGAACTCCACCTGGGTCGTCTCGTACGCGTGAACAGCCTTGTGGAGAACCGCAGCCAGAACCATTGAGGGCGAACGAAGACGAGCTGTTCGTCCAGTGGGGCTGCAAGAACCAAAGAATGCATCCACTTACCAATTCGAGCAATCTAGACTTTGGCTCAACAGACCGCTTCTTATCCCTCTCCTTCTTTCATTTTTAGCTCCGACCGACTCGGGCGCTAGTTTGTGTGAGCAAGTTTGTTCGAATCACTCGGACAAATCTGAAGACTGGGATTGTGAGGATATCGTGAATAGCAGACTCGCATGAGACATCCCGTACCCATACTGGCGAATTTGCCGTTTTTAGTTGCCAAAAATACCACTCAATTGCATACTCCCTTGAAGCATAGATTTTGTCTTGGAGTAAAAAAGTATGGAGCAAATAGTTATGGCATCAAGACAGCCCGTTTGATAACCATGCACTTCATTCCATTTCCAAGATCAAGAATGCTCTCAAGATTGACAGCAAGAAGCGGCAGCTCTGAACGCGGACTGCGCGGGCTCTCGCAACTGGCGTTCGCGCCGCCCCCGCCCGCACCAACGCGTCGTGTCGTCGTCACCGGTCTGGGCGCTGTGACGCCGTTCGGCGTCGGTCTGCAGCACTCGTGGGACGCGCTCTTGAGCTCCAAGAGCGCCATCAAAGTAAGAAAGAAGATTCACATGAGACAGCATTGCGCAACTATTAGATCCATTGCTCTGTCTATTGTGTATGTACTATGTACTCACCTTCGCCTCGTATCTCTATATGGCTACTATGTGACGCGCACATAGACCATTGACAAGTTCGACACCGAGGGACTCGCGTGCACGGTCGCAGGCCAAGTGCCGCGTGGGGACGGCGAGCACGCGTTCCGAGCCAAGGACTGGGCGAACCCCAAGAACCTGCGCAGCCAAGACGTCGACTTCATCGCGTTTGCTCTCGCCGCGGGTGCGATTTTCTTTGCGCTTGTTGCTGCGAATGCCTATTGAGCGAGTGATGTTGTATGAGTATTTACACGTGACGCGTGTCGGTGGATGTCTTTTGCAGCAAAGGAAGCGATTCTGGACTCTGGCTGGATGCCAAACTCGGACGAAGAGCGCGAGCGAGCGGTGCGTCTCTCTTTACTATGTGCAGCAGCACACTGCGGTACATGGAAAAGGGGTTTGTCTGATGTCGTTGGGTGCATCTGTTGTGTGTAATTGGAGTACCGTAGGGCGTTTGCGTTGGCGCTGGGATCGGAAACATCCAGGAGATCGTCGACGTGGGTCAACTGGTTGTTGGAAAGGTACACTGCATTGCGTCTCTCACCATGTTGCTGGCGCACGAGCCGTTACGAGGAGTATCGATGGATTCATGCGTTAAAATTGCTTGTATGTGTGTCTTTCCTGTAGAAATACCGCCGCGTGTCTCCTTTCTTCATCCCGCGCATCCTGATCAACTTGGCCGCCGGGCACATCAGCATCGAGCATGGACTCAAGGTCCGTTCGCAGCGTCTCGTCTTTATAGTGCATCTCTTTCCGTACCTATGAGCAGCAAAGGCTAAATGTCTGGCTCGTGGATTTACTCAATGTTGAACAGGGACCCAACCACTCGTGCGTGACGGCGTGCGCCACTGGGAGCCACAGCATCGGCGACGCGTTCCGCTTCATCCGCCACGGAGACGCAGACGTTATGGTCGCCGGCGGCACCGAGTCGTCGATCAACGAGATCTCCATTTGCGGGTTCCTGAGGTCGCAGGCTCTGTCGACCAAGGTATTTTAACTCATGCGCTCACTGCAACTAACACCAGACACTGCTAACCAGCTCACGATTGCTGTTCCACGAATGACGATAATAGTTTAATGACCGTCCTGCCGAGGCGTCTCGCCCATTCGACTCGCAACGTGATGGCTTCGTCATGGGCGAAGGCGCGGGCGTGGTCGTCCTGGAAGAGTACGAGCATGCGAAGAAGCGCGGCGCTCGCATTTACGCGGAGGTGCGCGGCTACGGACTGAGCGGAGACAGTCACCACATGACTGCGCCGACCGAGAATGGCGACGGCGCGAGGCGGTACGTGTGCATCAATGCGGTTGGTTGGTTCCTGGCTGATGGATTTACGAGGTTCTCACGATAGTTGCTTGGCGTGGTGTCACCAAATGCTTCTTGCAGCGCAATGAGAGCTGCGATTGCTCAGTCGGGACTCACATTTGCGGACATCGGCTACATCAACGCGCACGCGACGTCGACGCCACTTGGTGATCGGGCTGAAAATGCGGCTGTGAAGGAGCTCTTTGGCGAATACGCGCAGAATCTCGGGTTCTCGTCGACGAAGGCATGTATTCTATTCTACCCAGACGCTCGCTGATGCCGTCGTCACCTGTTTACTTTTGGCTCCGAATTCCAATGTTCACCAACCGACTTCTTGTGTCATTCTTTGTCTCTTGAATTCAATACTAGGGAGCTGTTGGACATTTGCTCGGTGCAGCGGGTGCTGTCGAAGCCATCTTTGCAATCAAAGCCCTCCACCATGTACGTTCTTGCGCTTGCTTTGTCTGCTTTCTCTTGGTCTTTCTGACTTCTTGGCTAACTTGCTTTGATTGACGGATTGCGATGTATACATAGAATGTAATGCCGCCAACACTCAACTTGAACGAGACGACTGAGGAGTTCACGCTCAACTACGTTCCAAACCAACCGCAAGAGAAGGAGCTGTGCGCTGTGCTCACAAACTCGTTCGGGTTTGGAGGAACAAACTCAAGTCTCTGCTTTTCAAAGTAGTGTTCGCAATCACGTACCAGGTAGAGAAAGCCGGCAAGAAATGCCCGAAATGCCAAGATGTCCGTTTTGCGGAGACCTTCTAAGCCTGTTGTATTCGGTGGATTTTACGATGGCACTTGGTGGAGAACATCTGACTACGGTGTCGGCTTTTCGACAGGGTCATACATGGAGTGGCGTGCGTGCGAACCCAACAACGAGTGTCTGCGATCAATCGAATCGATCCGACTTTGACTGTACGAGTGAGAGAGGGGCGTATAAGCTCCTCCTCGATACTCGTTCAATTTCTTTCGGCATAGCTACAAACACATAAAATAACATGATTAGCATCGACGTACAGGGGGGAAGAACATCAGCAGCCCAAACAGTCTTGTCAAGTGCTCAATTCGCTGAGACTTCTCGCTCCATCCTCGTTTTGTCGACCGTCAGTCTTTCGGCGGATGTCCTCATCTCACGCTCCTGGCGATAGAACTGCTGCTGCTTCGAGAGTGCAATCGTAAGCTGGGCACTGAGCTCCGAAACTTTCCAATCAGCATTCTCACATGCGTGCTCGCGCTCCAATACTTCCTTCACTTCTGCGAGGTCTCAAGTCAGTTGCTGGATTTGCAGCGAGTAGACCGAGCACTTGGAATCGGCTCCTTGCCGGAGCTTTTCGATTCGGTTTCGCTCTTCTTTCAGAGAACAGATCCTTCCTTTCAAGCTCTCCACTTCAGTGATCAGCCTCATTTCTGCGCGCTCGCGCTCGCCTCTAGACGCTTCAATAGCTGCGGTGGACTCTTTTCTCGCTTGAGAGAGCTTGTATTCCATTTCCGAGACCTAAGCCTTCAGCTCTCGATTTTGCTTGTGAATCGATTCGAGCTCGCTCGTAAACCGACTTGCACAGTCAGCTTTCACTTTCTGGAGCTGATCATTGATCATTTAAATTTTCTGGCTTTTCTCCTCCGTTTCCTCTTTCAGTTCGCGAGCGTCCGTTCGGCGCATCTCGACCTCTCTCTCCAACGAATTCAGTTTTTCCTCCAAAGAATGAAGAGTGAGTGTGGTGCAACTGTGATGACCATCTCGCATAACAAGCGCCTCTTACGTTCAATTCCTGCGTGCGCTCTCTGTATTCGTTGCGCAGCTTCACTAGCTCATCTTTTTTTGTCCGCAGTTTCTGAAGGTACTCGGCTTCAAGATGGCTCGACTGTGTGCATTCAAACCAGGTTAGACGGAGGCTCGTTCACGTCTTCTCACAAATGCAAACCCTGACCAAGTCCTTTGCTTCTTCAGCAGCGTCTGCTCTCTCTCCGAATTGCCGCAGCTTTTTCTGCACATTCGGCAATCGATTTCACTTGAATATCCATCGCATTGAAATAGAGAAATGGTGCATATCTGAAAGGCATACCTCAAACACGTCAGACACTTCTTTGGACCGGCGGACAGAGTCTAAAAGCATCTTTTCGGCCTCTTTTTGGCTTCGAGTTGTAAATTCCTGCAAACACCACAGTGCGAGTCAGTATAGTCAAGCCCTAAAATTTCATATAAATCTTCCATGCTGTGTGTGCTTACCAGTTTAATCCGCAATTGCGCCAGCTCTGAGCTTACTATTTGGACCTCTTCCTCCCTGGCGTGCAATTCAGCTTCATGTTTCCGTTTGCTTGTGCTCAAAATCTCATTTTAAGCCTTCAGATACTCCGCAGTTTGCTGTTTCAGCTTCCCGAGCAGGCGAGCAATCTCCCGTCGGCACTGCGTTTCGCGTGCGGCAATCTATACATGAGAAGACAAAACAGATGAGCACAGATTGCTTTTTCCAAACTGCAATACGCCCCATGCTAGCATTGTTCACTGAACCTGTTCTTTTTCAAGAATAATTTCTTCGACTCTCGCTTTGCAATCCGACTCGAGCTACGCTCACAAAGCAAGAAGACAATATCAGCGGGCGTCAGTCGCCATCGAATCGAGCAGACCAATCAATTATCACATACCTCTGCCACAGAGCCTTCTCGATTGCAGTACTGGGCAAACCGCTTCTCCATGCCGCTGAGGACGTTCAGCATGCCTTCACAGTCTTGACGCGCAGATTCCCGATCAACCTAAAGCGTTCGATTCCTCTCTTCCAGCTTATCGATTGTCCGCTCCTTGTGTTCGATCACACTGTTCAGCTCTCGCAGCCGTGCACACACGTTTTGATACCGATTTGAAAACGTCTCGTCTTTCCGCTCGGTGTTTTTCTTGACAGTGTTCAGCAGCGACTCATACTTGACCATTTGACTCTCCAGGTGTCTTCGCTCAGCTTGCAACACCTCTGTCTGTTGGCCAAGCCCTTCCCGCTGACTCTCCAGATGCGCTATCCGGCTGCATACTGCTGAAGCTGGTTCTCACAATGCGCCTTTTCATCACGAATGGATTCACACGAGCCGCGGAGCTCCTGGAGTGCAAGTGTAGCCTGATTGAAGGTTGCTACATGATCTGGAACTGCTGGTCCCGGTCCTAGAGCTCTTTTCGCATTGCATTCAGCTCGCCGTCCTGGAGCGAGACCTGCTCCATCAGCATGTTGTTCTCCTGTAATCGCCATTTTGTTAGAAAATGCGAGGGTGATCAATCTAAACAATTGTAGACACGCCCAGTTATGCAATCCACCTCACCGACATGAGCACATCAATGCGCTCATTGATCTCGCCTAGGTAATTGTCACTCCCAAATTGAAGCTCCTTCGGCTCGTGCTACGCGCGCAGTATCATCTTCTCAGCCTCAGCTTCCATCTCTTTGTGTTTCCGAAACGTGCAGTCAATATTAATCGCGTTTTCGATGGATACAACATGCGCTTAAGAAGACAATGACACTCTACTCGCTGTCTCAATGACGTGTTTTCCTTTGCGAGGCTCACAGCGCGAGCCACAATGCGGCCCATTGCTTTCTTGTTCTCGCCCACGCTTCGCTCCTACGAATAAACATTATCAGCGCACGTCAGCGTTGCCGATCAAAAAGACCTGTGCTGTCGATGCAGCAACCTATAGACGTCTTTTAGTTAGGACACACGAGTCAAACAATTAGCGAACTCGTACCAGCTCGTAAATTTTGAGGTCGTACGCTTGCAGAAGCGGGTTCGTGTACTCTTGCGAGGTGAGTCACGGCGCGAGCCGATCTGCTCTTCCCTGGCGCTCACCACCACTACCATCCAAATCTTCATCGCCCGCGTTCTCTGCTATCATGTGCTCATACTGCTCCGCCAGCACTTGCGGATCTGTGAGCGACTTCAGCTTCTCCAGCTCTCCGTGTTTCTGCAGCAGCATACGCAGCTGGTTCAAAATGCGCTCGACGTACTTGGTCAAGAACTCCTTTTCGTCCTGCAACTTTGTGATCTGCAGGTGGCAATTCGCCGCTGGCGCGCACAGGAATCGCTCCAGCGCCTGCGTCTTGGACGGTGACCCAGCAGTTCCATGCTCAACGGGCTGCTGAGATCGCGCACAGCTACTCGCATCCAGCTTTGTGGCATCGCCTGCATAGAGAGAAGAAGAAGACGGCGCGAAGGCGAACGGTGCACTGCTGCTGGTGTTTCCGCCACTGAAAGTCTGGCGCTCGAGACGTTTGTACCGCGCAGCCTGCGGGCCGATGGCCGGGTCGTCGTCGTACTGCGCGGTGATCGGCGCGACCGACGCGCTTTGTGCACTGCTATTGCGGTGGTTCATGGACGAATAGTCCATCATCGCACGGATGCGGGCGATGGCCCCCGACGCAGGAGCAGGCAGGGACAATGGAGTTGCACTCGCTGCATTCTTTTCTTCTCAGAGCCTTTCTGTGAAAAGGCGCGAGAGGCTCGTTGGTCCGCCCTTTCAAAAAGTTTGGGATGGGTCAACACGAAATCCACACTAAAATACCGTTTTTAGAGTATTAGCACAAAAATTAACGCAAAATACACACTAACATATTTTTTTAGGGTTGTATCGCAACAGTCAAATACACATTATTGCTGAATCTATAACTCGTAGATCAATTTTAAAATGAGAATAGCATGATTTTATCCTATCTGTGACCTATATACAGAGGATAAAATCATGCTATTCTCATTTTAACAATGATCTCGGAAATTTCACTGTGAGACTTTCCTCTTGTTTATTCAGTACTGACTTCATTGAAAACTTTGTTGGTGCAGAACAGTCAGTCAACGAACCGAACTCCTCATCACCGGTCGCATCCTTACCAATAACCAGACACTTCCTAATTTCATTTTAGCTTTAGCGCAATAGTGAAATTATTCTGCATCTTATTTTTTATGGCAACGGAAGATGTGGGCTTGCAATCCACCCTCGGTAAAACTAGTACCCGTGCGCAAGGCACACGGAGGCTTCTTTTGTTCACGGGCTCGACGCGTTTCGACGTTTTTAGGCGCTTTGGGGTTGGTGTGGCGCTTGCGTCAATGCTGCCGAACTGCGTCCGATGAGGTCGACTTCTTTCCGCATGCCCAGCTGCATACTTTGAGCAAGGCGTTCATCACGGTGTCTGCAACCCACAACGCATCGTTAAAAGCAAGGTAGTTATGGAGACGGTAGTTCTCCATGGAGTAACCCACACCGCAACGAAGTAGGTCATCTCTAAATATAATACACTGACATGGTTGGAGGAGGTTCACCACTTTCGCTGCTGCAGTCTTGACTTCGACGAAGCAAGCGGGGTACACTTGAAGCGCCGTCTCCTCCATCAGCGTGATGATCACAGACGTGGGGATGCTTCCTGGATAGCGGGCAATGGCACGCGTAAGATTCACGTCGGCACAGTTTTGAGGAGGTTCTTGAGATCCATCGCTTGGTAGTGACCGCACGAACGTAAAAGTGCGATGGTGCCCACCTGCGGTCACTGCAGCGAGTCACCGCTACAATGTGGTAGCCAATAGTTTTCGTGGCTGCAGAGCGACAATCGACGTGGGGTTGCGCGCGAAAGGGGTCGTCTTCCCATCCTTCCTCCTTATCGATTGTCGTGTACACCTGCGTTTTCGCCTCTTGCGCCGTGACATCGAGCACTCGCTCTTCCAGGTGAAGATCAGCCGCCAGATACCCCCAGGGAGGAAAGGTGCATACTCGCTGAGATGCCATCTCTTCTTGAACCACTTGCTTTTCTCTTTGTAGTTGATAAACTGAATTGCAACACTCACGCTGTTTTGAAATGCTGACAACAACTGATACCTTTAGTCATAGATGATCTTATCATCTCCCACTAAAATATTTTTTCAGGGTTGTATCGCTACATTAAAATACATTTTATTACTGAAACTACAACTTGGAGGTCACAGAAAGCATGACTTAAATTCATGCTGCTCTCAACTCATTTTGAAACGGACCTTGGAAATTTCACTATTGAACATATTTATTTGAGGATTTTCCGCAAACCCAATCCTGTCCTATAGAGCAATCTTGATTTTTGTATGGGTCGAAAGGTGGGACAATAAACTTTAGATCTCACTCACGGTCTGGCTCTTTGGATGCTGCGCGTTTTGAAGTTTGTCAGAGATTTTGTATGATTCCAATGACCCAAAGGTATGTACCGGTACTAAATGAAGAACCTTTTCTATGAGGTTTTATCGAAGGATCCCTTTCGAGGTGTTTTATTATTCTACTGAGGTTTTTTCGGACTTTCCTTTTCAGAGTGATGGTGGCGGCGCTCGCTCGCTCGCTCGTTCTTCTCCGGTTTTGCCGCGCTCCAAAATGTGGGTGGCCATACAAACTCTCATAGTATTTTCGAAAAGGCTGCGCGCGCAATCGCAGTCGCACACGCGTTCCTTCTGCCCCACACGCTTTCACGCTTGAGGAGAGGCGGGCGGCGCTGACAGACAGATACCAATTTGCGCCACCAAGCGAACACCGACTACAGTATCTACACGCCACGCAGGACAGATAGACAGACAGATAGACGATCGACTCACCCACCCACCCATCTGCATCCGCCCGCTCGTTCATCAATGGCCGGCGCAGGCAGCAAACGAAATAGCGATGCGGCGGCTCCCACAGTGGTCGGGACAGACGACACAGTTGCGCGCGCGCAAATCGCCGCCAAACTGAAGCTCGCGGCGAAGATCCCGGTCGCCAAGCTGCTCAATGGCAGCAGCAGCAGCGGCATCAGTAGCAGCATTAGCAGCAGCAGCAAGAGCAAGCGCGCAAGCGAGCGCAAGCTGCTACACAAGAGCCCCGAGCAGTGGAGCGCGTACGAGAAGACGCCGACCCACATGAAGATCGTGCCAACTGCACGCATTCTCCCGATTCGATGCCCGCTCTCATCATTGTACGTGTTTGACAGTCGTTTTGGTGTGTGTGACTTGTGTTGATGCTAGTGGTGATGATGTGCATGTGTGTCGTTTGTGGGCGTGCATGAATGCAATTGATCTTGGGGAATGGGATTTCTGACGCTTGCTTGCTTGTGTGTGTGCTGTAGGTATGAGATTCACTTCTCCCAACAGAGAGTCGTTACGCCATCGGCATTGATGGAGAAACTGATCGCCGACTCCCGATCTGGCACAGTGGTGAACATCGGCACCGTGATTGACGCCACAGGAGGAGATGCATTCCTCTATGGCCCAAAGTAAGGCAACGCTTGTGTTGCATTGCCATTCTAGTGTCTATAGAATGACGCACTCATGCCGTTGCTTTTTATCAACTCGCAGGGAATGGGATGATTGGGAAGTGGAGTATGTGAAGCTGAAGATCGCTGTACCTGAAGGTAAGCAAACGTTCTCATGCGATATGAAACTGTACTATGATTGGGAACTTGGACTAATGTGCCTCGTATTGCCTCGGTCCTTGCAGATGTTGCCGAAAGTGATCGCCAATCGTACGACGAGAAGATGGTTGCTGCCTTCTTCGCTGCCATCGAGAAGCACAAAGCTGGCGAGAACAAAGACATGGACATCGCGGTGTACGGAGCAACTGGATACAGCTTTGTGGGGTTCTTGGTCGTCAGGTAAGACCGTCATCTTTTTGCTGCACCCACGAATGAATGATGCGAAATCCCACATGTGGGCGCTGAGCCCAATCTGACACGATTACGGATGCGTTATGCCTTTGATGCTGCAGCTATCTGGTCGAGTACTGCGGCATGAACCTGGACGCTGCTCTCAGCGAATATGCATCGTCGTCGCCACCTGGAATTTACTCGCGGTACCATTTGGAGGTAAGTGGAAGCGTTTTTCAAGCGATGTTGGTGATCGTTTCGTTCCATAGCGTCGACTTTTTTAACATCTCTTTCAACAGGCATTGTATCGAAAGTACTTCAGCACGCTTCTGTCTTCGGCAACGCGCATCACCTGCCCAGTATCCCCAAAATGGGATCCAAGTGACAGCAAGAAGAGCAAGACCGACACCATTGGATCGGAGATTTTGACGGAGAAAGATCAAGCGAACAAGTTTGTGCGAAAAGAGAAAGCCATGCCAGTCAGACCCCAAGCGATCACACCGGTTGGCAATGGAAAACCTACCTACACGCCCCCGCCTCCAGTTTACAAGCCTCCTCTTTACATTCCGCCAGATCGTGCGGATATCAACTCGCGTCCTACCAAGCGTCGAAAGATTCGTTCGTGGATGGATGAAGTCGAGCCGCTTTCGTTTGGAGAGACCGTCGATACGTCGTCCGAGGAGCACTCGAACGTCACGAAAGCATTGGAGTCACTCACAGGGCATGAAGGGTTCCCAGGCTGCGAGGTAAAATTGATCTAAGGTCTCATTTTGCTCTGCTTTGATTGTACTGACGTGGCTTTTGTTTGTTTGCTATGTAGACTATTCCTCTGACTGCGACGCACGTGGCCGAACAAGCGTTTAACCAGAAGGGCTGCTTAACCAAGAATTATTTGGTCACCTGGAGAGCGAGAGGGTAAGTTTGTCTGCCTTCATCTGCCACATGAAAGTTGAGCGATTTCTAATATCCGTGTGCTTTTTTCAGCCGCCGGTGCCTGATCTTTGTGTCCAAGTATGGCACCTACGTCGTGTCCCGCGATATGACGTTCACGAAAGTCAACATGAAGTTTCCGCGCAAGAGAGCACCGGTACGATGGAATTACAATGTTGCGGTACTCCACAACTGTTGTGCTCACAGTGTGGTGCGATATGTGTTGATGGATGAAATGCAGACCGAAAGCCAAGTGAACACTCTGATCGATGGAATCATCGTAGAAGACGAAGATCAAGGCACGAAGGTATCCCGGTATTTGGCGTTCGACATCGTTTTCATCGACGGCATTCCGATTTGGCAAAAGAAATTAGAGAAGCGTTTACAGTGTTTGCAGAACGAGGTGATTTTGGCGCGGAAAAATGTGAGAAATCCGCTGTGGAGGCATTGCTGTCTTGTGGTGCAAATTTTCTGACACGCGGGTGTTATTTTTCTCAACAGGACCAATCATTTGACTACTCGAAGGAACCCTTCCGTGTGCGCATGAAAGACCACTTTCGATTGGTGAAGACTGAGTTCCTGTTGCAGAAGTTTGTGAAGAGCGTGACGCATGAGGTTGATGGAGTGATTTATACGCCGACCGAGGCGCTGTACAACCTTGGTGGTTTTGAGTGCGACGAGCCCATTTTCAAGTTTGTGTCCAGTGAAGCAGGTGGCGGCATCCCAGGTCTAGATGGCAGTATCTCGGAGCGGCGTCTGCTAAACTACATCCAAGCGATCCCACAGAATAAGTAGAATTGTTTATTGGCAAGGCAAGTTGTGCATATCCACCAACTGCGTTGAGCGAAGCTGCGAAGAGAGACTTCCAGTTGAGGATAAGAAGAATGAGGCAAGTGCATGCGTGTGTATTATGTGTGTGGATTTATGCTGACTTCCGCATCTCAGTACTAACCTTTCGCCAGACGATCATGCAGCTCATTCGGTCTTCTTGCGATCGGAATTCGCGCGGTAATTCTTCCGACCGTATCTTGGTTTCTTTGGGGATCCTGGGGTCTTTGAGCCCTTCGACGGCGATTTTGGCGACGAAGGCTGACTGGTCTCGCGGTCGCCGTCATCGTGGACACGTCTCGCCGATTCTTCACGATAACGCTCTCCACTCTCGGCAGTCTCCTCTTGCTGAACGACGACGTAATTGCTCGACGCAGTTAGAGAAGAAGACGACGATTGTGAGCTCATTGAGCCATGGCTGCCAACGGATTCAACGAAGCTCGACCGCTCAGCATGTCGTTCTTCATGCGACTCTTTTCTCTTGCTCTGGACGTGCACCGCCCTGATGTGCGACTCGTTCTCGTCATTAGACTTGTCGATGCAGATCAATCCCCTCGATGGCGGCTTTGTGAGTTTTCCGGGTCGACCAGAGCTTCCAGAGCTCCCAGTTGTTTTCACCGCCTCGCGTTGAGCTGCTGCTTTGCTGGTGGGGGACTTCAAGCCCGACGGCGTCGCTGCAGCAGTGGCCGCGCACGGAGATCGCATCACGACGATCTTCGTGACGACGCAGTCCGATCCGATGTCATCGTTGTCGTATCGCGTGGAGACGAGCGGCACTGTATCCTGTTCGAACTAGGTGTTCTCCTCATCTAGCAGCACCGTCTTGCTGCGCTTGCCGTCTTTGTCGTGGCCATGCCCACTCGGATAGATCCAGCTACAGCAGCCGCCGCAAGCATTCCCCATAACAGCCACGCGCGTCTTCTCTCGGCAACAGGAGCAATATCAGCGAAGAGTGTATCTGTGCAGTCAGCCAGTCGCCTGGAAAGACGAAACCCCAACGAAAGCAGCGGCTGTTCAGGATGAGCGGTCGTGGTGTCTCCTTGGCGACAGATTGTGAATGAACGAGCTGCAACGACTGGGTGTGACTGTTCAAGGTCTGAAACTCAAGAGCAAATACCAATCCGAGCAAGCTTCCTTTCTTTTGCTGTTAAAAGACCTTCTCCTCGCCTGGCGGACACAGGATGACGCACTCAGTGTCTTTGATCTCCTTGTAGTTGACGACCAGTTGAAGGTTTGTGGGGTCCAAGAGCTTGGCGGTCTCAAAGTCTGATGGCGCTTCGGGAAGGTGACCTAGAGCCTTATGCGCAAAGGCTCTTCGGAAATACGCGTGCGCGTTGTTCGGATTGTGCTGGGTGACAAAGTTGAAGTCGTCGATGGCTTCTTCGTAGTACTTCTCAAGCTGCAGCGCCTTCACACGCTCGTGGATATACAGCAACTGGGTTGACAGCAGCTTTGAAGACGAGAGTACCAGCTCGTTAGAGGCACCGTCGTTGGAGGGTTCGAGATCTGTCGAGTGCTCCGGTGCTGCTGTGAAGTTCTCGATGGCGTCAATGTCGAGATTTTCAAGCGCACACGACAGCCCGATGTGGTAGAACCTGCCATGCATGAATACCCCGACACCTCGTCACTGAGATGAACCGGCAAGGTTTCCAAAACAGTAGCATAGCAGCGAGTGGAACACGTACAAGTCTGGGCGAATGTCCCTCGGAGGGTCGTTGCAGAGCGTGAGCTGCATGAACTTCCGGCACTCGCCCGGCTCTTTCTCGTGGTAGTAGCAGAGCCCAATGAAGTACAGCATCCTGGTCAAAGTTGGCAACGCACAGACAAGGTAAGCATCTCCAAGGAGCGTTTCAGAGCTTGTATGGCAAGACTTTTGGTTTAAAGACTGACTTTGTGTCGTGCGGGTTAGCGTTCACCGCTGCGTGCAAGTCCGCTATCGCACCCGCGTAGCGACCGCACTCCATGTAGCAAATCCCGCGGTGGAAGCGAAAGATGTCGTTGTCTGGAGCTTGAGAGAGGCACACCTATTGCCGCGATTGTCAAGCACACAGAGATCAGTCAGTCTGTGAATCGCACGCTCGTTGCTCAGTTCAACAGCGCGCATGTTCCGCACACTCAGGTCTTGAAGTGCGTGCTCGTACTCGCCGAGCCCTCGATGCGCCATGCCTCGTGCGTTGTAGACGCTCAAGTCGGTCGTGTACCCCTGGCTCAACGCTCTGGTCGCATCCTCAACAGCTTCCGCGAACTTCTTCAGTCGGGGCAAGCTCTTGCAGCAGAAGTACAGGTTTGCTGGGTTCCCAGGGTTGAGCTTGATCGTGCGTGTAAAGTCCTCGATCGCGAGCGCATGCAGACGCAATTCCTGCAAAAACAGTCCACGCGCTTCGTAGAAAAGCGGTTCGTCAGGGAGTGCGTCAATCGCGTTAGTTAGCAGTACCAGCGCTTCTTCATGCTCGTCGAGCATCTGCCACGTGAGCGCCGCGTGGTACTTCACCACAACATTCGTACGATCAGTGAGACTGATTTTATGGAAGAGCGCGCTTGCATCCCGGTACTGCTTCTTGAGCTGAGCGATCATCGCCATGCCAATTTGGTACTGCGTCCCCGTGGGGCAGGGCATCCACGCCATCTCGATGTCCGAGAACGCGGCTTCCAGCTGCTCTTCCGCAGTGAGGAACCCCAATGCGCTCATGCTGAGACCTCCGTTCGCTTCAGCTGCGATATCCTGCGAAGACAGCGACACTGTTGCTGAAGCAGTAGTAAACTTTGCTGCAGCACCACCAGTATTTGGAACTACTCCAGTGGAAATTGTCGAGCCTGGTGTCGCCCCAGTGTGGGCAGCTGCCGTTCGCTTGGCTGCAGCCGCGTTCGCCGCGAGCAGCTCGAGTGCAAGCCAGAGCCGCATGGAGCCTCGATAGAAGTACGTCTGCGAGTCTTTCCCACCCAGCTTCACGCAGCTGTTGAAGTCTGCGAGGCATTGGCGTGCAAACTCTTCACCCTTGCGGTAGTAGCAGAGCCCGCGATGGCTGTAGTACGACGTGTTCGCCTTGTTGAGCTCGATCGCGCGCGAGTACTGCTCGATGGCGTTGTCAAAGTCGCCCTTTTCATAGAAAGCCTGCACCAACGAGCTAAAGCCGGTCGAGTTGCGCGAGTCGATCTTGATCGCGTTCTCCAGATCTTCGATGCATTTGACCAGGTTGCCCAGCTTGCGGTAGCAATTTCCGCGGTTCTAGAGTGCACGGTACTCGATGCGCGTGCCGATGCCGCCGCCCGACGCCCCTGTGGCGCTTTCGTAAAATCGACCATTGCTTCGCGGTAGAACCCGGACTCATAGAGCACAGGCGCGCGGTTAAAGTAGTGGTGTCCTTTCTTCACGTCCATCTCGACCGCGATCGTGAGGTCCTCTAGTACGGCTATCGGCTGGTTGAGCTTCCGGTAGCACGCGCCTCGGTTTGCAAAGTAGAGTGGACTGCAGTCGTCGAGTGCGATGGCCATGCCGCAGTCTGTCACCGCGTGCTCGTACTCGTTGATAGACCGGAACGCGTTGCCTCTCGCAAGGAAGAAGCGTGGCTGCGTGCTGCGGATCGCGATCGCCAAGCTCAGGTGCTCGATCGCGCGGCAATAGCCGTCATGGGTCGTCGCGCTGTGAGCGATCTCCGTGCCCTATTGGTAGAAATCGACGGCATGCTGGAGGTCCTGGCCTTTGGTTTCCACTTGCTGTGAGCTTGAGGAGGCCGTGGTGGCCGCTGCTGCTGCTACGACTGCAGCAGCACTAGCAGCGGAGTGGACACCACTAGAGCCCGACATGATCTGCGCGTGATGCTGGCTCGCCATTCTGGAGCACACTAGAGAAGGACAATGAGAGTTAAAGACTCAAATGTACGCGAATGAATTTTGAGCTTGGCTGCGAGACGCGAAACTGAAGTCGTCCATCCTCTCGCAGTATATTATTAGGCGAAGAGCTCGACCAAGTCGAGATGGTCATAAACTAGCCCGGCGATGAGCAATTGACCGAGCGAGGCTCTAGCACAAGCTTCCTATCCTCCCATGGCGACGTCGCTGCCGCTCGAAGGCGACGGTCTGATCGAGAACCTCTTCTACTTCCTCCGGTGTAAGGACGACTTTGGTGCTGGCCCTCGCATTTACATCCCGCACACGGTGCTTTACAAGTTCACGCAGCCGTCGGCGTGGTACTTCACAAGCCTCAAGTCCGGCAAGATCAAGAAGAAAGCCAAGGTCAACCTCAACAACATCCAGATCGAGCACGAGTTCACCAAGAAGCGCGCCGCGAGCGACATCGCCGCCTACTACATTTACTTCACTGGCAATAGCAGCTCCGGTTCCAATGGCGAGCAGGATAGTCCAGATTTTTCGAGTGCAGCGACCACGATCGAGTACTTTGACTCGGAAGGACTGCGCAATTTCCTCTACAAGCGCGAAAAGTCCCAGAACGGCATGCTCCAAAAGTTCGTGCTCCCGAAAGGCACGAGCAACGCCACGGTCCGCGCGGTCTGGTCGCCCAAGATCTGCCTGCTCGAGCGCCGCGTGAACCTCAAGAACGTCTACGACAAGCGCATCAGCATCTACGACCGGGGCGTAACGTTCGACGGCGCCGATATGCACTCGCGACCCGAGCCTGTAAGAGGCGCGATGCTGCCCGGGGAAGTGCAGATCCTCTGCGAGCAGGTCGCGGACCACGTGACCCAGGTGTCGTACCACAAGTACCGCATCTCGCGCATGGTGCTGCACCTGAAGAGTGACGCGGACGACAAGCTCTGGCTGCTTTGGTGCTCGCCGCTCCGGCTTCTGAACGTGAACGCGGGCGAAGCCGCGCCGATCCGACCGCTGGACATTGTGAACGACGCCCAAGTACCAGAGTTTATCCAGTTCCGCCATCTTAATCCCAGTAACAGCAGTGGCAACGCCTTGAGCTCTAGTAGCCACAGCTATAAAGAGGGCAAGCGCCTGGGCTTCGCGCGCTGCATGAGCTGCGGACTTCAGATGGAGCAAAAGAAGCTGCTGGTGACGACATACAAGGCGATTCTCGACCATTTCCAGTGGTTCATGCGCTTTCTGAGGCTCCAGGCGAACGAAAACCAGCGTGCGGCGGTCGAGTGGCCACCCGATGAGTGGCTAGTGAAGGCAGCAGGCGGCGGCGTGGGCTTTGGGATCCTGCAGTGCTTTGAAAAGGCGCCTATGTCCACAGTAATAGCAAGAAGGCCAATCAAACCAGCGACAGCCTTACAGGGGTACCAACAACTACAACGGTGCTCTAAGCCCTTCTTCATCGTTGTCGTCTAGTGGCGCTTCGCTCACGAGGAAAGAGTTGGCGATCCCGCCCGTGGTCCAGTACCTGCACCCGAACTTCAGCGTCGAGGACTTTGAACGCCACCGACAGGACCCGATCTTCCTACACAAGCCCATCGCGGCCTGCGAGAGCTCCTTTTTCGTGTACTCGGACTACACGACCACGTCGCTCGAAGTGAACTCGATCCGCCAGGCGGCGCCGGCGATCCTGCGGCCACACTACGAGCTCTCAGACCTCAAGAAGAGACTCGACCAGCTGGATCCGCTGACAGTGGCTCTTGCGGCAGGAGCTCATGCGAGTGGGGCTACTTCGTCAGTGAAGACGAAGAGTGAGAAGAAGCCTCTGGCGTCCGAGTGGAAACCAGTTTCTGGCTCCGACGCACTACAGAAGAAGAGAAATGGTAATAACAACAACTCTGACGCCAAAACAAGAATCAAGGGCCAGCAAACCGCGCTGTCAAACTGGCTGTCTGCGCCGCAGTTGCCACAGCACATCGATAGTTTTGACGAGATCCACGCTGCGAACTTTGGAGAGTTGCCCGCTGTGATGGGTGGAAGTCTCGGATCGAACAGCAGCAGTCAGAGTAGTACAAGCGCTCTTCAGCAGCGAGAAGAGACGTTCTTCAGGGAGCTCCACCAGCAAAAAGACCTGGAGCGCGGCCACCCGCTGCATCACATGCTCGAGAGCGCGAGCCACTTGGCGTTCAGTATTAAGAAACACCAGCAGCAGCAGAACCACAAGATGGCGGCAAAGCAGCAACAATTCGCAGCGCTTCGACTGTCCACTGGGACTGAGTATGGCGGTGGCGGCACATTCGAGAAAAGTCAGAGCATGGGGGCGCTCCCAGAGTTCTTTGAGCAACAAATGGCAGCGAAGAAGTCTACTAAGAGCCCCTACAGCATCATGCTTCGACTTCGTGAATCTGTGGAGGAGGGCGATAGAGTTGATGACCATCACGCTGGAGGGCTTGGAGGAGGGCGAAAAGAACACCTCTTACGCGGCCGATCGGGAAGGCGAGAGCAAAACAACCAATAGAGCAGCGACTCGGTTCGTGAGTTCGCAGGAGAAGAAAGCGTCGGAGGAGCACTAGGATTTCCTCTTTGCCGCTCTTTCGCAGGCGCAAGCTCAGGTACAAATTATTCATTACTGACCGCATACTTCGAGGTGTCTGGCTAGCATTGACAGAGTGCTAACGCTCGCTTTCTATTGTTGTTGTTGATGGTGATAGTTGGAGCACATGGAGCCGCTCGCGTCGATCCTTTCTTCCTCGGAGCTGAGTCCTGGTGCTGCGATTCTAGAAGCAGAGGCGGAACTAGCCATTGAAGATAGTGAAGAGAGTAGAGATGATGAGGAGCAGGAGGACGCTGAAAGCCGCGCAGATGACGTCGATTTTCAAATTGGAGGTGACTTCGCAACGGATATCAGCGTCCCGGTAGGAATGAGTTCGCAATCAGATCACGCCAGAACCGGAGGCGCTGGCGGTCATTCCGATAGCGAAAAGGGAACCCAGGGCAACGATGGTGAATGAAGCTTCATTCACAATTGTAAGGATTTGTTGAAACACGTGAATCAAGCTCCAGGTCTCAGAGTGTATTTAATTTCGCAATTTGAAGCATGGAGTTGACTCCCTTCTCTCTGAAAGCTCAGACGTGTTTTTCCTTCTAATTGACGCTGTGCATCTTGCTGAAGCGCGCGTGCGCCTCGACATACTCCGAGTACGTATCTCGCTTGCGGTGGTAGATCGTGTTCTTGTGCAGGTTCATATCGTCCATCTCGCTGTCGTGTACGAACGCGTCCGTCTGGGTCGTGCGCACGGGACCAGACTCACCCGGGATGCCTCTCAGCACGCTGTCCATGTGGCTCCGTTTCGCGAGCGGCACGCGCGCTTTCGAAGCCACGACGATCGATGCATTGTTGTTGACACTAGGAGCATCGGGACCCAGGTCCTTTGAGAGTTTGCCTGAGCTCCCGCCATTCTCGTTCAGTCGGTTCGGCTACATGGGCTGGATCGGCTCTCGTGCGGCTTTCGCTGCGACTGCAAACGCGCCTTTCGCCTGCCGCGGCTCTGTCAGAACAAACGTCTTTGGCAGCGTCTTGGCGTACTCGCCCTCGAGTTTTGCGGTCACTTCGTTCACTTTCTTTGCGGTTTGCCTGGAGAAATGAATGAGAAATCAACATGACAGGTATCGTGATGAGTTTGGCGAATCTGAACTTTCTACATGTGAGCATCCAAAGCGCATAAATCTTGGACGCACCAATCGCTCTTGTGGCCGAAGGTGAGCGGGTTGCTCAGGCTGATGGTCTCGGTGAGCGACGCGAGCTCCCGGTCCAGCGCGTTGCCATTTTCCGTCTTGCTGCTCGGCATGATGCTGATGGGTGAGCGTCCTTGGTAGTCTCCTATTCCTCGAGTGCACCACAAATGTATATCTGCTGGCGATGAGCTCACCCATTAATGACCGAGCCAAGCGTGGTGTATTGATAAAGAGACGAGCGTGGACCCTGAGCCCTAGCATCGAGGCCTAATTTTGCACTTCGAAGCAAGGCGCTCGCTTCGAACGCCTGCTCTTCTTGCTCACACACGCGTATGAAATTGTTAACAAGCCTCGCCACTGCCATTGCCATCAAAACAGCAAATCATACACAGAGACACGCGCAAAGAGCTCATATGCAGAATGTATCCATCCATCCATTCCATCACATCTGTCGTTCAACCCATGCAGAAGCAGCAACTCAAGTCATCTCTCGGACTCGCTTCATCTACCTAGACCAGCGGCTCCAGGTCCATCTCGACGATCGACGTCGGATGTAACAGCTCAAAGTTACGCAGCACGTCCGGGTGCAGCACGCCGAACGTGCCAAGCTTGCGCGGCGCGTCCCCCTGCTTGAAGAGCGTGATGTCCGCGCAGCGACCCGGGAAGTACGTCTTGTCAGCCGAGCCCGCGATCGTGTAGTACTGCGGAAGCTTCTCGAGCGCTCCTGGCACCACCGAGAGCACGTTCGGGATGCCCAGCAGCTGCATGATGCGGTCCACGAGGCCGTGGATCACCTCAAAGCCGTCCGTGTGGCCCGTGTACGACGCGCAGATGCGGCGCACGTTCTTCGCGCCGACGTCTGTCTCGTTGTCGAGCAGCACCACGTCCGAGATCTCAAAGAGCTTCACGCCTTCCTTGACCGACATCGACTTGTTGTTTTGGATCGTCTTGAGCACGCCCGGGAGCATCGACGTGCGCACGACCTCGAACTCGATCGTCGCCGGGTTCGAGAGCACGACCGCCTGGTTGCCATCGTCCTCGCGGTTCAGGAACTTGAAGTTCTCGTCGTGCGAGCAGAGACCGTGTGTGAGCAGCTCAATGTAACCCGCGCGACTGATCTCGTCGCGGAGGTGGTCGCCGAGCTTGTTCAGCGGCTGCGCCTGGCCGATCGTCTGCGTCAACGGAATCGTGAGCGGGATGTTGTTGAATCCGTACGCGATGCCCACATCCTCGATCACGTCCACGGCGTGCAGGATGTCCGAGCGGGTCGGTGGCACTTCAACGACGATGCGCTGCTTGTCGCTCGATGGCTTGGCCGAGAGCTGCATCTTGTCGCAGAGCTCGCAGATGCGCTGCAGGTCCAGGTTGATAGGGTCCTTCTTGCCGAAGAGCATCGAGTAGATGTCCTTCACATTCGCCTCCACCGTGCGGTTGCTCATGTCGGGCGTCGTCTCGCTCTGCGCGCTGGCGTCGCAGCCGTCCTCGTACACGATGCGCACGGGCTCGACCGTGAACGGCTCGGCGCAATACTCGGAGAACATCGCGATCATCGTGTTGAGCACGATCTTGCCCTTGGTGATGTCCGTGGCCGTGCACTCGATGAACACGTTCTTCGTGTCGAGCGAGATCTTGGAGTGCTCGCCGTTGATGATTGGCGGCAGCGACAGCACGACGCCGTTCTTGTCCGTGATCACCGGGTACACAGGCGAGTCGTAGATGATGTCCGTGAACGGCTTGATGTGCTTCACGTCCACGTTCGTGCGGTAAAAGTCCAGCAGCTCCTTCGCGTTGAACTCCTTCTTCTGGCTCAGCGGCGTGAACGAAATCTCGGTCGGTGGGAGCGCCTAAAAGAATAACACACATGAAATATGATGAGTGATGAATGAATGACGTTCAGAATGATTCTTTCTCAGCTACTGAAAGTCCACGTACATTGTACGTGAACGGGCCTTCGATCGTGTCCAGGTCGTGCGTGCCGATCGCCACGAGCGTGCGGCGACGGCAGATGTTCTGGTGCAGCTTGTCCTGCAAGTCAATGAAGCTAGCGCACATGGGAAACGGGGGAACTAATACATTAGTATCCAGGTATCACAGGTGTCTGTCCAAGCATGGGTGGATAAAAAGCCAATAGGCATGCACATACCTGTCGTAACGCTCTTGCGTGAAGCGCACGTTGCGCAAGATCGCCGACACCACGAAGGGACGGATCAGCTGTCATATCAGCAAGAAAGGACACCACATCGCACTCATGTCAGTCCCAATACTCGTCTCTATCCCTCATTACCACCCGCATAGATAGATATTCAGCAAGAAAGTACCGCACCTTGGTGTTTGGCTTGACCACGATCTCGTGCGGTCCTTCGACGCGTGGCACGAGCTTGTAGACCGGCGGGCGCTCCTTCTGCAGGAACACGCGCAGCGCACGTGCGATGCCCTCCACGCAGAGCAGGTCGTAGCGGTTCGCCGGCACGTCGATCTTGTAGAGCACGGCGTCCGAGACGTCGTCGTGCGCCTTGCCGCCGGCCTTGCCCTGCTCGCGCTGTTTGAGCTGCTTCTCGCTCGTGATGTCGTCCAGCTCGATGCCGAACTCGAAGCAGAGGTGGTCGAACTCCTCATCCGTGTACGTCTGCTGCATGGCCGCGAAGAGCTCGTCGCGCTTCACCCCCACGGTCGGCATGGTCTCTCTGGTCTCTCTCTGTTGTTCCTGGCGCTTACTTTATCGGTCGGTCTTGAACTTTTGACTGTGAGTGAATATGGCAGGGCGGGCGGCCACAGGTTTTGAACCAAGCAAGTACCGTGCGCGACGCGAAATGGAGAAAGAACCGTCAGGTACGCAATGAAAACAAAAGAAACAGGCATTTTCTTGTGATTGAGAAAATTTGCGGCAACACTTTCCAACTCTTTCCAAATGTGTGTCATGGATGTGTCATGAATGTGTCGTGTGTTGAGATTAACGAACCAGTTGATGTGAAACAAAACCTACAGTAGCATTATTGTAAAATTCCTCAAAAGTACGAAACTCAAGTGCATTTTGTGCTTTCGTTAAGTACGAGTCATCATTTCTGTGTGATGGATGCCCGCATTTTGAGTGAGCCGCAAACCGAACCAGAGCAAGAAAGGCAACGAAGACAAGATGCTCAGGCGCATTCTCGGCAGCGCGCGCCAGAGCAGCGCCGAGCGCGCGCGCGAAGCGAATTCGGTGCGTCACTTACGCCCACTACTCTATTTGCCACTTATGCTTCGTATTGCGTTTGTTGATACTCATTTGGACACTTGCATGGCGGTCGAAAATGACAGGAGCTCAACGATGTGCTGGCACAAATGCGTCAATTGGGTCAGAAGTCGACGCCCGAGCAGGTTCGTACTTTGTGATTAGAAGAGTACGGTGTTAATTTCCAACAGTGCCAGCGTGCTATGAGCTAGGATGCGCAAATATTGACGTTCACGTACTGCTGTATATCTGTGTGTACAGTTTGAAGCGTCTCCGCTCGTCGCGCGCCTGAAGACGGGCGTGCAGTTCTGCCAACTCGCCAACATGATCTACCAGAACGCGGACGAGAACCCCAAGGAAGTGCAAAAGGCGCTTTTTCTATGGAGAAAAGCGATGGACAAGGTGCTGCTGCGGTGGTTGATGCCTTGATGCATGGTTGACTTGCTTTGTGTGTTTGCTCATGCGTTGTCTTGCGTACTTGCGTATGGTGATCAGGGAAGCGAGCCGGCAAAGTTCAGCTACGCGATGTGCATGAAGAAGGGCATCGGTACGTTACGTTGTATATGGCGGCTTGGAAACGCTTCTGCTGCTATGTGTGTATATATGCCGTGGCTTTGAGCTGACTTTTGCATTCAATGTGTTGGATGCTGCAGGCTTCCCGAGCCAGGATGTGAATGGAGCCACCAAGTTCTTCCAAGAGGTACTATCTACTGGATATGCCATTGCCGGCGCATCGTTTACTTGTCCTTTAGCACTCACACACTCACATCTATGCTTTGCTGCGATTGCCCTATCAGTTGGCGGAGACTGGACACGGTTGGGGCTCGTTCGCATACGCAGATGCGCTCAGCAAAGGCGAAGGGACGCGAAGGAACGAGAAGAAGGCGTTCGAGTTATTCAAGCGCTGCGCCGAAGCCAACATCCCGCCTGCGTACATGAACGTCGCCAACATGTACACGTCTGGGACTGGCGTTGCCAAGGTAAGGAAGAATAACCCGCTCTACTGAAGTATATTGGGTGGTGGGTTGACTCAGATTATCCTTTGATGATGGCTTGTAGAATGAAAGAGAAGCGCTGAAATGGCTTCACAAGGCTGCTGAGGCTGGCGATCCATCTGCAAAGTCTCGTCTCGGGGAGATCTACTATCACGGCAAGGGAGTCCCGCAGGATACCGCGAAGGCTGTGGAACTGTACAAGGACGCCGCGGCGCGTGGCATCCAGACCGCGCAGTTCAACTTGGGGTACCTGTACTTGACAGGAGACGGCGTGCCGCGAGACGATCTTCTCGCGGAAGCGCTTTTCCGCAAAGCCGCCGACCAAGGGTTCGTCATGGCGATGGTGAATCTCGCCCAAATGTATCGCACGGGGTACGGTAAAGTCCCGCAAGATGTGGAACTGGCGAAGAAGTGGCTGGAGCTCGCTGCGCCGCACGACCCAAACGCGAAGGAGATCCTGCGCATGATTGTAGACGAAGAGAAGAAGAAACAGAGCCAGGTATGAGTGAACAGAACAATGCAGGCGGATTTACCTTCTTGTCTACGCCCCGTGTTGATATGTAGAAATTGTGTCCGAATATGGCAGTAGCCTTCCACACAGTTGCAATGTCGGCTATCAAGAGGTACGTTCTCTCCATTAAAATCTAACGGTTGCATCTCAGCCGTCTGAGAACTGACGCTGGCACGTACAGTCAGTCCACCGAGTGATGTAATCCGCTGTTCTCCACCACCAGCTTGCTAGTCTGTGTGTGTGTATGTGTGTGTACCACAAGCGCTCGTACACTACGACAGCACACACTACACAGTCTATTTCGCGATCGAGTATTTCGATCCGTACCGATGTTTGAAGCAGACGCCTGGAAAATCGCGACGGAGTGGCAGGACCGAATCAATCGGCTGTTCATCTTCAGTATTTCGTCATTCCGAGAACACGGCGTTGTGCGCGAGGAGTGGCTCCGAGTCACGATTGAGCCGACGTTCACGAGCAACTTCAACGCGTATGTGGCGTTACGTGAGACGCTGGGTGTGTGACGCGCGTTAACATGCTGTCGAGGCTTCAGTGGCAGTGAGGATCCGGGCTTTTGGGTCGTCTGATCCAGCGTCTGTGGCCGGTTCCAATCGACCAGACATCGCGCTTCCTTTCCGACACCGGAATCAGGCTCAAGTGCAACGCTCAACTGTCAATCGACAAACCCAACAAGGTGGAGCTTTTGTGCTGGCTGCGCGAAATCTACCTTCCCCTGTTCGAGCTCAACAGTGGAGGGGTCCAAGGCAGCGCACTCTACTCCACCGCGATGGCTCAGTTGAAGCCATTCATCGATCCGACCCGCAAGCCACACCCGATCTCCGTGCTTCTCGAGTTGAGTTGCGTCAACAATGGGTTTGAGACCAAGGAGCAGCCGTACAGCGAGTACCTCCACGCGGTGGAGCAGCTATTGAGTCACGTCATGATGATACCTGTGAATTTGAACGCACCAATTGACCAGCTGCCGCAGTTTCGCCTGGACGGGATCTGGCTGAGTCACTTGGACATTCGCAGCTCCGCTCAACTTAATGCTCTCAGTTCGTTGCTCAGGAATCTCCCAGTCAACATTCTCGAGCTGAAGATAGCCCATGGCGACGCAGTGAGGTCAACCGAGTTCAGTCAGTTTATCATCGCAGCACTTCAGGTCCACGAGTTTGACTACTATTTATCTCGTCAGCGAGGCAGAGCTTTTGGAAAGTTGAAGTCGCTGGCTCTAGTCTAAGCCCACCTAACACAAGACCGAGTTGCGTGCCTGTTCTCGGCACTTTCGTACACAAGGTCCATCTCGAGTCTTCGCCTTCAGGGAGAGCTGATAGCAGGGAATCGATAGAAAGCGTGGATCCTGAGCGAGTACGAGTGCAACTGGCTCGCTTACGCGCTGCTGCATCTGCAGACAAAAGCGATGACATGCAGTTGGCGGAAACTTGACTTGTGCGAGTGCAGTTTTGGGACAGAGGCGACGAGAGTACTCATCCAGATGAAAGACAACCCCATCGTATTGACGTCTGCAACAAGATTGGCAGTGTTGTCTGGAGCCACTGCTGGGTATGTGACACAACCGACTGGAAAGCAGGCATCGTCTCGCGAAGTTCCAGACCATCAAGTAGTGACAGTAAAACGAAGATTTGTGATTCGATCTACTCCAGACCCGAAAGGAGCCGTTCAGATCCGTGTCGCAAGAGAGGTCACATTGGAGCTATGTGCTCAAACGGGGAATGGGATGTGGCGCTGCGTTCTTGTGCCTGGGTACGGCTTTGGGTGGGTTCATTGCAAGCACATGATTGCAGTAGTAGCGGATGCGAGCTTCAGTTCCAGTGACGAGCGTCAGTAGCAAGAATAATAACAACCGTCGTCCCCGCTAACTTCGTTCAAGCAGAAAGGATCGTTTGTGAGCTCCAAGACGTTTCTCTTGCTTTCGTCAATCGGAAACGCGCTGCGATCCCTGAAGCTTAGTGGTATTCAGTTGCAAGATGAAGTATCCCGCAGTGCCGAAGCTCGAGAAGCTGCATCTCTGTGACATGGCGAGCGATTACGAGGTCAACTGGCGCGGAGACCTCTTCGACCAGCTGCTCACCGCGAACAAGACGCTCTGTCAGCTGCACTTCAGTCGATGCATGTATCCTCAAAAGTGGACCACCTCTGGAATCACAGTGCCGTCGCTCGAGGTGTTCAATGGCGAGCTCCTCCCGATCAAGCCCAGGGCGTTGTCCGTGAGACAGAAAGTGGGCTTTCTGAGCGTCGTGTACTACCTCTCGGCAAGGAATAGCCCGACGTTCGCAAGGATCGATTCTGCAGTCGTTTCGCTGGTTTTCGCATTTGCAGCGTCGTATCGCCGGCGAGTGGTGTGCTTCACGCCGGCAGCGTATCCGAGACGCATTCACTAGCGTTCGATTTGGTTTCTCGAAGTTGTTCCAAGTACTCGCATCTCTCCAAGCGCTCCCAACAATGCTCAAAGCTTGCTTTTCGGTACGATTCCAGTATTTGTTCATTCAATTTGTTAGTATTGTCTTGATACTAGTTTCTTCCATTA
>JAADVN010000124.1:0-32540 GCA_023335535.1 Globisporangium spinosum
CGCGTAGGTTCGACCGAGGACGGCGTCGAGATCGTGCTTGAGAACGAGGTCGAAGTGGCGCCTTCGAGCAGTTTGCTGACGCCATCGAAGGAGAAACCAGAGAAGAGCTCGAATGGCACCGCAAGCACAGGCAGCAATAGCTCTCCAGCGAGTAGCAGCTCCGCAAGTGCAGCCAACGCCACAAGCTCAGCGAGTGCCAGCAGTAGCTCTGGCAAGAAAGCGGCGGCCAGTGCCGGCAGCGAGACTGCTGGCGAGAGTACCGAGTGATCGAAGGAAAGGTCCAGCAGCAGCAGCAAGAAAGCGTCTAGCAAACAACCGCCCACTGCAAGGTACGATACCCAGCACGCGACGAAAGATACTTTTGTTTATGTTTGCTTCTGACTTGACTTGTTCAGCTGACTCACTGACGTGTTTTGTTGCGCACGTGCGACTTGTTGGTGTGGAATGACATGCACTCCTGTGTGCAAATGGGTACATTTCCACTGTGTATGATACTACTACTGTATCTGATCTATCTTTTCAGTCGGCGACGAAAAGATCCTGCGGACGAATGAGCACGATCATGAGTGCGAGAAAGAACGCAAGAATGACTGAATGGTTGCGAGTGGAGCGCAGAAAGGGAAGGAAAGTCGAAATGAAGCAGCACGACATGTGGGCTCGCCCGTAAAGAAGAAGAAATCGATGAAAGATCCTATCAAAATGGCAAGAAAAAGAGTACTGTTCCATTTGGCTCCATAATCGCGTTACTCTGCAGTTGTTCACCTGCGTTGTAGCCTCTCGTACCAGCTACCAACCAACCTTCTTCTATTCATGACTTGCTGCTGGCCACTCACACATAAACGCCACCCATATATTGCAGCTGCATCAGTGCAGATCCAGAATTCCACAAAGGGAAGCCAATTGTGTGCATCCAAGCACCTCGCACAGAAGATCGCGAGTGTCAGCGGATACGATAGGTACATTATCCTACATTCACTCTCTTGCTGTTCCCCACTTGTTTCTGACCTCTTCTGCAATCACTACGGACGTCTGCACGTCTCGTCGTCTCGGAAGTGCTTGAGAGTGAGAGGCTCGTGATGAATCGCAACACAAAAATTGGCGCGTGCTCGCTTGTCGTGCTGACCAGAACGACGCGCTCTCTTTCGTTCGGGTCGGACAATCGCCTTGATTGATTTCTGTCGCAAATACAACAAGATCCAACAGCACTCACGCTCAAATCTGTCCAGACGACCAACTTTTCAGCCTTCGCTTGAAGTTCGTCGTGACGCGACTACATTGCTGTTGCCATTTTTCACAACCTCACAATCAGATTTGGATTCCGTCAAGAACGTGGAGAACACTGCCACGCAATAAGCACGCGTGGCCGCCACGCTTCTTCTTCCGCATTGGCTTGCTCCATCGCCTGCCCGTATTTCTCGCTTGATTGGGATTCCGTGAGCCTCTAGTGCCTATGCAAGCAATGACTGTACGGATCAGATCCACTGACGCTAAGCCCGTCCAAGTCTTTCTCGTCTCTCTATTGGCCTTTTGAGCACGTGCGTCTTGCCATATCTGAGCATACTAACTACTCCAGCAACGTGCTGGCTGCTCCAGGGCGACGGGCTTCTCGCCAGAAACATTCATTTTCGCGCTTTTCCCAGCTGTTCAAGGCTGTCGTCGGTCTCGATTGCTCCACTCTATTGCTCGAATATATAAAGCGAGGTGGACAGCCGAAAGCGAATCACCACTCGGATTCGATCACCCCAAGCCAAGCGAGTCCCATACAGTCATTCAAGTATTCGCGCCTGTCTCGCTATAATAGCGAATAGCGACTGACCTCTGTCATGTGATGTTTGTTTGCCACGTCTTTCTTGGCTTCGTCGGCACCATTTTACAGTGTTGAGAAAGCTGCGAAATGGATGGATACACTGGGAGACGTTGAGAACTTGTGGTGGTGGCAGATCATCAGATGGTGGATGGATACACGGAGCCGGGAGGATCCATCAATCGGTTCAGCTTTGCGCGCGACAACAGGTGGACGGATCCGCTCGCAAACCACACACTTGCACACGCAAACAACAGGGGACAAGCACACGCACAATCACAAGCCCACAAAGCAAACACACAACAAGCCAACAAAGTCAGCAAAACGAGCAGGAACGAACGTGCTTGGAATGACCACAATGGCTCAAGTGACGGGGCGGGTTGTTCATTGTTATGATTGGTTCATTGGTGGCTGGTGTCCAGTTCTGGGGCCAGCAAACCCCCGCCCGCTTTACGACCCGCGACGAAAAAAGCCATTCCAGTGCCATAATATTCAGGAAAGAAGGATCCTTTTTTCACGCCAAGCGAGAAACACGCCAAGATGAAAAATGCGGCGCGATACTATTTCGCCAGCTTCGTAGTATGCCATTACCATTAGTCCGCCATCTGCTTCACCATACTTTGCAAGCCTGGAAGCCAAAGCAAGCTTTCCAGGCCAACTTGTCAGGCGTGAGCACCAGAGATCTACGCGAGATCCATCGAATAATGTCGCTCGCTACTGCACTCACTCACTCACTCGCTTGCTTTATTCCTACGCGACAAGCGGGTGAGAAGATCAGAAGATCGCTTGGCAAAATGTTATTTTTTGTGAGTATCTGATTTTTGAACGAAAAGTGTGTATGTGACTTGTGATTTGAGTGTCGCTTCACAAAAGTGTACCCGTACTCCTCAACAGCCAGCAACAGTGAGTGCCACAGCTCGTTTCAGCTCCTTCGATATTTTTGTATGGATCTGTGTAGGTGGCTGTTCGTTTTTTTTTTTTTCTTTTCTGCACAAATGCCTTAGGAACAAGCACAATCAGTCGCTCTATTTCAATGGGGTCCATAGTGAGCGCGTCCAAAAAAGTGTGTGTGGTTTGCTCTGGACGCACACCAACAGACTGGATTTCGAACCACACTTTCACCTGTTGGACCGACCACATCACCCACGCAAATGTGCTGACCACTTGAGGCTTCCACTGTCAGCATCAACAAATCGCAGCGGTTGCTAGTGCACATAGTGTACGCTCGGTACACACGGTACACTCACAGACTGTAAAATTGGAGTTCCTCCGACGTTTTTTAATGCGTCGCACAAAAGAGTTCTGGACCCACGCATGAGAAAGAGAGAGAGTGAGAGAGAGCCATTCATGCGTATGCTTGCTGCTGTTGTTCGTGGCGTCTGGTGGCTCAGGTGTTTCCACTTTGGCTGCTCCTGCGTCCAGCTGGCTGGGCAGTTTGTGGCGCAGCGAGAGAGCTTTTTCGAGCTTTTAGCATTGTTTTCCAAGTTTGGAAATATCCGACAAACGGGGGGGGAGACAAGAATTCATAGATAGAAATTGCCAACGCTTCTTCCGAGCCCTGTGAGCAAATTCTTGTTCACGAGGATGAAATGCTCGCAATTGCTCGACGATTGAGATCGTAATTAATTGGATAATAAGCCACATTGTTCAGCAGGTTTCGCAATTAATCGTCTGTGAAAGGTATATTTTAATTCTCGCTTTTCGATTTTGGTCTTGTATTTCAGTTCTCTTGCTCTTTGTATGTGTGCGTCCAGCCCGTACACAAGCAGATCGGTCGATCCTCCCTCTTTGGCTTCAGAACTGTTCAGTGCGCACTGGCCGTTTTCTGTCCGCTGATGCACCTCTTTTCCAACGCTGGCGTCCTTTCTGCGTAGCAGCTTTGGTTCCTCTTTCTGGCCAGCACACATACAAACGCTAAGTGAAAAACAAAATGGGGCCAGCCAAACAGCCGCGCGTGCCCCACTGACCCCATTTCCATTTCGAGACACATTCTCACTCACGCACTCCCAGTCTTCACGAGAAGGAAGGAAGCGCAGGAAGAGAAGGAAGGCGTGTGCCAGAGAGGAGGGATCTGCCGCTGTCTGTCTGTCGATCCGTCCAGTTGGAGAGCCGACCGCTGGAGCGAAGGAGAGAGAAGAGAAAGCGCGCGACCATCTTCCGGCCTTCTTCCGTCCGTCCGTCACTCAGTCACACGACGCGCGCACCAGAGCAGAAGAGTCCACAAGACAAGTCAAGTCGACGCGCGCGCGTTGGGTTGACCTTGGCGCTCAGTTTAGTTTCTTTCCTGTCGTCGCGAGAACGAGACGAACAGCAGGGAGAGAAGCACCGCGAACTCATTAATAGGACTGAAGCGAATGGGAGTCGAGTCCTCGCCGGCAATCACGCTCGAAGAGTTGATCCGCAGCCGCAACCAGGAGCTCCGCAGCCTCACGAGCAACCACTCGAACCGGAGCAACAGCAGCAGCACCAGCAGCTCCAGCAACACCAGCTCCAGCAGCAACAGCAGTACTAGTACTAGCAGAGACAACAGCAACCCCGCGGTCTTTCGCGCCCGACGCCGTCGACACCCGTCCGAGGTGCTGAGAAAGAAAATCCCGACGACGACGATGAAAGCGTTTGCCCAGGACGGATCGTTCGCATACACTGGCGCATCGGATGGTAACTTCACCAACACAGGAAGCAGTTCGACGACAACGGGACATGGAGGACAGCGGAGAAAGCGCGTGCCAGCGCCGTCGTCGTCGTTGCGCGACTATGAGTCTGCGACGAGCGTGCTGGAGGCCACGCGCCGCATGGAGCTCGCGCGCCAGCGCTCCCATGTGTCGTTCGGCAAGCGCACGATCGACCTGGACAAGACCTTCCGCACAGCGCCAGGAGGTCGCGGCAAGCTCACGCTGGAGTCGCCACCACACAGCCCCAAGCGCTCGGGACGAGCATCCAGCGCGTCGTTCATGACGCCAGCACAGGTGATCTTCGCGGCGAGCACGGGCGGCAGCAGCTACCTGAGCACAAATAGCAGCACGGGGAGCAGCGGCAGCAGCAGCGGTGGTCGAAGCCTGAGCCGCCAAGCGACACTGCGAGCGATCGCCAAGGGAGCGGCGTCGGCGAACGCGTCGGCGATCGGTAGCGACGATGGCTTTGCGTCGACCAGCGGGAGCACTTCGAGCAGCATGAGCAACAGTAGCAGCAGCCTATCGACTTCGTCAGCTGCTGCGGCGGCGATGCTTGCCGCCAAGAAGAAGTCGAAGAAGAACGTGTCGTTCAACAACAAGGACAACAGCAGCGAGACCGAGTGCCGCCACGACCAGTCGGGTGGCTCGAGCTCGGTCGCGAGCATGCTCTCGCCGATCCACGCAGCGTGCCGAAAGGGCGACTACCTGGTCGTGAAGCACGTGCTGAGCTTCTACTACGGCAACGAGTGCGTTAACCTGGTGAACTCGAGCTGCACGTGCGGCATGACGCCTCTGCAGGTGGCGTGCGACAACGGGCACGTGAAGATCGCCAAGCTGCTGCTGCGCCGCCACGCGCAGCCGAACAAGCGCGGCAGCAAGAAGCGCCATCACTCGTGCATCGCGATGGCGTGCATCCAGAAGAACATCGAGCTCGTCGAGCTGCTGCTTCAGTACGGCGCGACCGTCGACGACGACGCGCTCTCAATCGCGGCGAGCTCCGGGTACGAGGACATTGTTCGGCTTCTGGTGAACTTCCGACCGAAGCGCAACCTGAGCTTCGACATCCCAGCACAATTCTTCAAGAAGGACAGCGCGGAGAAACACACAGGAGAGCTCGACGCGAGCAGCATCAACAAGGCTGCAGCCGTCGCGGTCACACAGGACCACCCGGAGATGCTGTTGATCCTGCTGGGCGACGGCAAAGTGCAGGCATCGCGCACGAAAGTGATGGCATGCGCTCTTGACGCGATGATCCAGTCGGATTACCGACTGCTGCGCGCGCTGGCGAAGCTCTACGACGCCAAGATCCTGCTGGACACCAAGGACGCGAACTCGTGCACGCTTCTGCACCACGCGGTGCGCAACGAGAACGTAAAGAGCGTCATGCTCTTGGTGCGCCTCGGCGCCGACGTGCACGCGCGCGACAGCGGCAGCATCACGCCTCTGTACATCGCGTGCGCGCGCGGCCACAGCTCGATTGTGCGCGTGCTGGTGGAAGCCGGCGCGAAGTGCGTGTCGATGGGTCCGAACGACGAGAGTCCACTGCACATCGCTGCGCAAGAGAACCACTTGGCGTGCGTCGAGATCCTGCTGGAACACGGGCGGGCGCCAGTGGACGGGCTCACCCGCGACCACTGCACGGCGCTGCACCTGGCGAGCCAGCGCGGGAACACGCAGGTGGCGGAGTGTCTTCTCGAGCACGGCGCGGATGTGAACGCGCTGACGATCAGCGACGAGACGCCGCTGCTGAAGGCGAGTCGCATGAGCCAGTTCCAGACCGTGAAGCTGCTGATGTCGCGCGGCGCGAGAACCCACCCAAAGGTGGTGTCGTCCTCTGAGAACCGCAGAGGGAAGGAGAACAACGCGAATCCTTCCTCTTCCTCCACGGACGAAGTGGAGATGCAGTTTAACGAGAACCGCAACAGCAGCAACGCGAGCGTAAACTTTTCGCGCGCAGCGCACGTCGAGAAGCAGCCGCAGGGAGGCGAAGACAGCATCTTCATCGCCAAGTCTAACACGCACACATCGCTCAAGAAGTGGATACGCTCGGTGCTGAAGAACGACAAGTAGATGGATGGATGAATGAATGAATGGATGGATGGCGTTGAGTCCGATAGTAGTGAACGTATAGACTCTCCTAGTAATATAACATATATTTTATGCAACACTCAACTCACTCACATTCTCACCATATCCACTTTCGACATTCAGCATTGTGGTGTTGACACTTGGGTCCAACAGCAGAGCAGAGGTTTGTTAGCCCATGGTCTTTTCCCCCCTCCCTCCAAGTGAGCAGCATCAACCAAAGCGAGAAGAACAAGAACGAATGATTGAATGGTACAAACAATGGAATTTGAGGCACTCGCCATGTCAAAAACTTACGCGATGGTGGGGGAGACTTCCCTAATAAATGCTCCGATAGTACTGGACGTGTTTCTACTTGTTCTTCTTCGCTCTAGACCAAACGGCCGAAGTACGCGTCGTTGCGGAATGCCTGCAACAGCTCACTCGGAGTAAATAACAGCTTGACAATCTGCTTCTTCAGCTCTGTCGCACCCAGCAAACCCTCGGAGCTGAGCGTCTCCAACGCGCTCCTGAACTCTCGGAACGTCAGAGGCTTGAACACTCCAGCTTCTTGGCTAGCTTCGCAGTAGCCGGCGTACAGCTCATCGATGCCGAAAAGAGCGCTTGAGCTGGCGACACTCGAGTCCGTCGCGAACGACGCAACCAGCCGCGTCGACGCAAACAGGATCATTTGCAAGTTTCGAGGAAGAGACTTGAGAACGTGCGAGCTCTTCGACTCCAACGATCCCTTCACTAACCGCAGCATGTCCGTCAGCGGCACCGGGGTCAGCAAGAGTGCCGCCCCATTTTCACCTGCTTCGCTGGCGGCGTCTAGTCGGTGCTGGAGGACTCGACGGCAGATATCGAGCGCCATGCGGATGTCTCCAGTCGTCGACGCGATCTTTCTTGCCAAGAACGAAATGCCATGCGCATTCAGCATCTTCAGCGCATTTTGCTTGCCGCCGAGTCGGTCCATCAGGATCTGCTCGATGGTCTGGTGGACGTACGGCTTGAAGATCACCACTTGAGGCTTGCAGTCCGGTAACTGCTGCTGGAGAAGTGGCAAGTGTCGCTCGGTGAAATCAACCTGGTTTGCGATGCCGATGAGGATGAACGAGTGCGAAGGGCGGTGCGCCAGCTCAAACAGGCGACACAGGTCGCTTTCGACGCCGTTCTTTTTCAACAGGATGTCGATCTCGTCCAGAATCAGAATCCTACAAACAATCGCAAACGTCAGCAACGAATTGTAGTAACCACCAGTTGATAGAAATACGTACGACAGCTTGCACTTACATCGTCTTGGAGCGCTTGTACGAGCAGTTTGTGGCTCTCTCGATGGCCTCGAACGCGCTAGCGCCATCCATGTGCATCTGGTTTGTCAGCATTTCTGCGAGTTGGCAATACAGCTTGCTCGAGTCGTTCAGTGCGATTGCATTGACGTGGGCACGGACGAGGCGCTTGGTATCTTGAGTCCCATTCACCTCCTAATAGCGCATAAGAACAAAAATGGTGAGTTTTCGGAGAACCTCGAAAAAAAAATCAAACGCATGAACGAAAGTGGAACGTACTTGGTACAGCTGGGTGATGCGGTCTTCGGACGTCTTGAGCAGCGCTGACTTTCCGCAACCAGGAGCCCCAGAGATGTACATACTTGATCCATGACGCTGAGTGAAGCAGGTCTGGAAGAAGTCGTGGATGCGTCGAGACTCTTCGTCACGGTACTGGAGCTTCGATAGAGAGTGCCCCAACGTAAGCTTCTGGATTGCTTCCGAGTAGAGTTCGTGGGGGCTAGCTGGCTCGCTGGAAGATGCTGAGCTGGACTTGCCCTTCTTCGAGTTCCCAGGAGACGGAGTGAAACAATCCGCCAGGTTGCGCGAAAGATGCGAGTTTGTCGAGTTGGTATGCGCAGCGGCTTTCTGACCGACCGTTTCTGGCGAGATCTTGTCAGCCTTGTCGGATTCGTGACCATCCTCTTCGGCGTCGTTCCCCAAGCGCTTTTGCTCAATTGGAGTGTTGAAAGTTCCCGCCACTTTCGCCTTCTTCTTGGCCGGCTTGTTGTTCGGGGTCTCCTCGTCCACGACCTTTTCGGAGTCGCGATCAGCCACACGTCTCTTTTCACGTCGGAAGAGCGCCTGTCTCTTCGCGGGGCTTATAGGCTCACCCTCCTCCTTCTCATCGCCACTTGAAGTCACGTCGATCGTCTCTTCTTCCTTCACGATTTGTCGCGCAACCTTCGTCCAAATCCCACTCGTCTTCAAGTATTCAATCAGCATGGTGTCGGACGGGAAATAGTCGACGTTGAGGACACCGTCGTTCACATTCTGGCAGTTCGGCGTGAAGTAATCGTAGCCGAACATACCAGTCTTGAAATGCCAACCTTGCTTGGCCAATGCAGCCCAGATGTCTCCAAACTTCACCTTCGAAGAGTCCAAACTTGTCGTGGTGTTCCTGCCTCTTCTCGAACTTGTTCTTGCTGGCGCCGCGCGCGGCATGACGTTGTTGCTTCGGTTCTCCTTGTCGTCTTCATCGTTCACAGCGGCAGAAGAGCGTCGCGACAATGCAGGTGTCGACTTTGGTTTACTTGGCTGTTTTTTCGTCGCCGAGACATCCTCTTTCGCATCGCGCGGAGTCAGTGCACTAGTCGGCTTGGGTTTACTTGGTTGCGTTTTCGTCGACGGGGCTTCCTCTTCATCGCTGGAGTCGCTGCTTGGATTGTACATCTTCTCATGTTCGCGACGTAGCGTCGCGCGAATGTCGTCGTACAAGCCTGACACCTCCAGATAGTCTTCCAGCATCGACTGACCGTCGAAGTAGTCGACGTTCGGCTGCAACTCGGAGATGTCTTTCAAGCGGCAACTTGGCTTGAAGTACCTCCAAACCAACTTGACCGATTTCCAGTACCAGCCACGAACTCGGAGCTCGCCTTCAACCTTGCCGAACGTGCACTTGAATGGGGGGATGGCGACCTTCGGCTTGCTGCCAAATGTCAGCTTCTTTGCAGCGGTTGGAGGAGATTCAAATTGAGCGACCACAGGAGCCGTCTTTGCAGTGCCAGCTTTCGATTTTGACTTCGCAGGAGCCACCGCCTTTCGCTGCTTTGTCTTGGTCGACGCTTTCGTCGATTTCGCTGATTTCGCTTTGACGACCACGACCTCCTCCTCTTCGCTCTCTTCTGAGAGCTCGTCGTTGTTTTCCTCGTCACTCTCAACTTCCACTTCGGACGAGCTGCTTTCGGACTCGTCGACATCCATTTCCTCGTCCATCTCCTGGTTGTCAACCTCAGTCACTTCTGCGACCGGTTCAGAAGCGCTTTCGCTCTTCTTAGTTTGCTCACAATCGGTGGCTTCAACCTGAAGTAGGCCAGACGCCTCCAGGTACTTGGCGACAGCGAGCGCCTTGGAGCGGAAAATAGTCACGTTCGGCACGCACTGGTTGAACGCCGTGTTTGGCATCATGTACCACGTTTCGTTCGAGCTCGAGATCTTGACCCATCCGCTCTCCTCAACCATCGGCCACAGAAAATCCATCAGCTTGGACTGCGCAGTCTCGTCGTCTTGTGTCGCTCGCGTCCAGGCACTGAGAAACTTGTTGCATGCCTTCACGAGGGAATCGAAGATATTCTCGTTTGGACGGAAGTTGAAGAAGCTGATCCCTGGCATCTTGTACAGCACTTGACCGTTAGCTTGAGCCATTGTCTCCCACCCTTCTGCGAGCATGTGTTGCCAGCACTCATCAACGATACGGTCCAGACCAGGGAGCACCTTTTTGCTTGGAGACGGCGAGCTGTTGAGAGCCTTGGACAGCTTGGACTGAGGTGGGCTGAAGAATGCAGGCTCGCGTGCAGACGCTTTAGAAGGAGTGCTTCTGCTCTGGACTGCGCGCGACGGAGACGAGGTAGAGCTGCTCTTTTGCGCCTTCACGCTGACGTGCTCAGTCAGGGAGCTGTCGGGTCGATTCGCCTTGTTTGCTGTGGCCAGGAACGCCAGAAGGAGCTTTCTCGCCTGCAAAAATACCAATCCAATAAAACAAAAAGTTATACATGCGTCAGCGCCTCCAGCATCCAAACACCAAGGTGCAATGCGTCGTATTCATCAAACAAACAGCACACAGCACACACCTCTTCGTCACTGTTGACGGTCATCCTGAAGCGAAGCGCTTCCTCGCACGCGCGCTGGAAGCAGCTGTTCTTTCTCGCGCGCATGATGTTCTCTTCGGCGACGTGGAACGCGCGGCAGATTGTTGCGAAGTCCTCACACATATCTGCGTGCTGCGACACGAATGGCGTCATCTCGATGTCGTCTTCGTGTGATACGCATTGCTGCAGGTTTGGCGCCGGACCGGACGTCGAGTGCACATGGCATGCGTGGGGGCCGACCCCAAAGAAGTACACGACACGGTCTTCGGCGTCGAGCGCGGGCTTCCCCTTGCGCAGCCCGCCCAGCTCGAGCGCGTGCTTGTTGGCTTCTGTGTAGCTGTCGTACACGCACGCGGGCCAGAACACCTGCATGGTTTGCAGCTTGATCCACGCCAGCTTGCCTGTCACGCTCGCCGCCATCCTTGCCTGTGCTGTCTGTTGATTGGGGTGGTGCTGCAGTGGCTGCTTGGGCTTGCAGCGTCCTGTATGTAGGGAGGCTGTGTGTGGTGTTGCCTGCAGAGGGGTGTCTATAAGCCCTTGGTGGCTTTCCTGCTTTCGAGCTTTCCTGCTGCTGGTCTGTTTTGCAAACGGAAAGGGAAATCGCGGAATGGGCAGTTGACCAAAAAGCGCGCGAAAAGAAAAGGTTTCGCGCTCTTTCTGAAAGATTTTCAAATTCGAAAGGATCGACCATCACTCTTCATCCCAAATCTGCGAAAAGTGTTTTTTTGCTTCTCTCTCTCTCTCTCGAAAAAGAAAAATGTGTTTTATATTAGGCACATTTTGAGCGAAAACCTTGTGTGCCAAAGTGCTCTTCTAAAGGCGCCAAGGCAAAACCCTCTCTCCTAAAGTCGGGCCGCATTGGCGCGCAGATCAGAAAGCGAAGACGCGCGCTTTTGAAAGCCAAAAAGCAGACAACGAAGGTTGGTGGATACGCGAAGGCTGCTGCTTTGCTTGCTCCCCTTCGCTCCTTTCTACACGAGAGAGAAAGAGTGAGAAGCGGCCTCGTTCACGATGGACTTTGAGATGCGACTCAGCGGCGACGGACTGGACGACCTCGCGGTGACGAGTGAAGAGCTCATGGAGGCGAGCGCGGCGGTGAGCGGACTGGTCGAGAGTGTCATGGACCACGCGCAGCACAAGGAGCAGCACCAGGAGCAGCACCAGGAGCAGCACAAACAGGAGGTGATGACGACACGTACGACTACAACCACTTCATTCACATCTACCACGGCGAAGGTCGTGACGACCGCGACAGAGGCGGCGATTGCTGGGGACGAGGAGACAGACGATGAGGTGGTACACGACCTCGACGACCATGAGCCGCAGACCCAGATGGTCGTCCACGATGAAGACCAGGAAGACGGCGAAGTGAACGAAGACGATGATGGAGATGTGGAAATGGACGACTTTGCGTGCACGCAGGTGGTCGTGGACGACGACGAAGAGGAAGAAGACGGCGAGCCTGTCGAAGAAGCAGAGGCTAAAATGGAAGATGTCGCTGTTGAGAGCGTTGAGGAGGTGGGGGTGGTGGAGGAGGTAGCGCCAACGACCAAGCCAGTCACCCCGATAACCGCTGCGTCATCCCCTCGTGCCCAAGCTGTTGCGAGTCCAAAGAAACCGTCGCCAGTGAAGCCTGCTCCAGTGGCGGAACCAGAGAAGAAGAAGAAGCAGCCTCAGGAGAGCGAACATGAGAGCGATGCGACTCCTTTGGGCAAGTTCACCAAGGTGCTGGGGGCGGTGTGGGACATCCTGGAGCACCAGGGCTGGCAAGTGGCGCAGGGCAAGGACACGCTCTTCTGCGCGATGCCCGGGACGCAGTTCTTCAACTTCCGCCCCAACATCAACGTGTTCGACTCGAAGGACAAGGCGTGCTGGAAGTTCATCGCGACCTCTGCGGACATGAAGGACGACAAGGCCGAGGCGAGTGATGGTGGGAACGATGGCAGCACGAAGCTCTGGGAGATCCTGTGGGCGGTCGCGGAGAAGAAGTTTGGCTGGTACACGATGGCGTGCGGCTCCGAGACGTGGTTTGTCAAGCCCGACACGCGCTTCGAGGAGTTCCAGCCGAACGAGACGATCTTCCAGACCAAGAAGCGTGCGGTGCTCAAGTGTCTCGAGCTCGAGAAGGTGCAAGTGGAGCTCGGTGACTCGATCGAGGGGCACCAGGTGATTGACTTTTCCCCGAAAGGGGTCGTCCCGAAGAAGCAAAAAGAGGAAAAAGAGACGCCGGTGAAGAAAGAGTCGCGTCACCAAGCAACTCCAGTCTCGAAGGCTTCTTCCGGTGCTGTTGCTTCTTCTGTGAAGACGCCGTCGCCTGCGGTGAAGCGGAAAGAGAAGAAGGCGTCTGGCTCAGCATCTGCTTCTTCGACGCTCTCAACGCCCCAGGCTTCCACATCGGTGCCAGTGTCAGCGTTCAAGGGAAGAAGTGGGGGAGCGTCCGCCCGATCGACGCCACCAAAGTCCGCGACCAAGACGCCTCTGAAGAGCGGCAAGAAGGTCTCTGGGCGAGCCACACCGTCATCCTCAAAGAAGCTTGGGTCTGCGGCGAAGAAGAAGGGCAAGAAGAAGGCGGCACCGGCGTCGCCCTCTGTGCGCGAGCCGACGCAGCTGGTGTTCTACATCCCCGAGTTCAAGTGCACGTTTGGCATCGTGTACAAGAAGCTGCAGGACATGGGCTGGCACCACCGCGCGGGCAAGTTCGAGTATGACTACTTCTCGCCCGAGTACACTGCCGAGACGGCGATCCTGAACGGCAACTACTTCCAGTCTGCTGCCGAGTTTGAAGAGTACCTCAAGGACAGCGGGCTGTGGCACAAGATCGAAACTGAGCTGCGCGAAGAGCACGCCGAGACGGTCGAGCAGCTGCGCGTGGAGGCGCGCAAGCGGCTGCACAAGCAGCAGGAGCGCAAGAAGCAGCTCGAGACGCTCAAGAAGCAGCGCCAGGTGGATGAGAGCACCAAGGCGAAGCAGAAAGCGCAGGATGCTGCTCAGGAAGCTCTGGAAGCAAAAGAGAAGGCACAGGAAGCCAGACAGGAAGCCAAGCTCGCGAAAGAGAAAGCTGCCTACGAGAGAGCCGAGGCGAAAGCCGCCAAGGAAGAGCAGCGACGGAAAGCGGCTGCAGCTGTTGTCGCTGCTGCTGCGGCTTCGGACTCGGCTGCGCGCCGCAAGTCGTCGTTCGCCAACGACTTCCTGAGCGAATTCAAGGTGTCGATGGGCAAAGTGGTCAAGAAGCTCGTGCAGCGCGGCTGGAGCTACCGCCCCGGCCGCTTCGAGTACGACTACTTCAAGCCGGGCGTGACGCAGTCGCAGATGAAAGATGCCATCCTGAACGAAGACTACTTCCAGAGCGTCGCGGAGCTGGAGACGTATTTAAAGATCTCGGGGCTCTGGGACGAGATTGCGCGCGAGCTCCGCGACGAGCACTACGCCGAGCAGGAGCGCGAGGTGATGCTCATGAGTCAGGAGGAAGAGGATGCCAAGCGCGCCGTGACGAGTGCGGCGGCTCCGAAGCGCAAGTCGCCGACTACTGCTGCTACGGCAGCTTCCCCAAAGAAGGCGCGCGTCGCCGTGAAGGAAGATCTGAGCGTCACCACGACTTCGTCGTCTTCTATGGTGTCTTCCACTGTGGCTTCTTCGAGTAGTACCGTTAGCAATACCAGCACCAAGGCCAAGTTCGCGGCGGAAGAGGTGGAGGAGCTGACGAACGACATCTGGGCAAACTCGCACCACTTTGAGTTTGAGCGCTAGAGGTGATTTTGCTGCACACAATCAAAGCCAACAATAACAGTAGCAAGGAGGCTGAGGGAGGGAGGAGGAGTTAGAGAACACACCAGATAATGAATGCACCTGAGAGACCTGGCTCGCAGGCTCACGGGTGACTGCGGAAATAAAATACCATATATTTCGTTTTGCCTTTGTGCGCCGCGCACTTGTTCATCTTCGCCAGCCACCGTAACATATATATACTGTAGTTCGCACATCATTCTCGTCTTCTGTGCTTGTTGTTTGTGGGTTTGTTCTGCTTGCTTTGTTTGCTCGCTTTGTGGGATTTGTGAAACACTCGAGCGCTTAGAGAACGCCCTTGAGCGACGCGCCTGCGCGGCGGTAGATGCTCTGGCGCTCGGCTTCCGTGTTGTTGATCGTTTGTTTGAGCTCCTGTGCATCGCAATACCAACAACCACCATCGACAAGCAAAGCAGCAGGGAATGTGAGTATGAGCATGGACTGCTTGAACAAGACCAGCTGGCCGTGACTCCATCTGAAATTGCAAGGTTGTAATTACCGCAATGTCTTCTGGCGTCGCGTCCTTCGTGGGCGTCGCCGTGAGGTTCGACATGTCCGCGTCCGCCATCTGCGCAATTATACACGCACAATAACAATATAGACAAACAAACAATGGACACATGTGCTCAACAAATGAGCAAGACTGGCACAAAGCGAGATGTTGTTGTTCACGCGACACAAGCCTAGCAGCAACTCGCGTACCCGTGAGCTCAGACGGTTGAGCATCTCGACAATGCGATCTTTATCAGCTGCGCATTCATCCATTCACACACAAAGCACAGCGTAACCGCTTGTTAGCATACAGCACCTGCATCGATGGGACGCAAATGGGACTTGCGGCTCACCGTAGGCGTCAGCGGCGTCGTAGGCGCTGTCGGGCGAGTGGCTCTCTCTGTTTGGTTGGCAGAATGCAATGGCAGCAACACGAACGGTGGCGTCAGAGACAGAGATGAACGATAGAGAAGCGCGTATGTATATATGTGTCTGTAGCTAGCTGGCGTACATCTTCTCAAAGACTGAGTCCATCATCTTCTTGAGCTTGTGGATGTCGTCCTGCATCTGCATGATCTGCTCCATGCTTGCTTGTGTTTCTTGCGCTTGCTTGTGTTTGCTCGCTTGTTTTGTGCTCATGCTATGAGTCTTGTAATATGGACAAAACAGTACGGATATTAGCGAATTCAAAAATGAATTGCGAGGGTGATGTGCAATGAGTTAGTGACATTTTCGACAACTAAGGATGCCAACATATCCAAACACCGTTTCCACACGTTTGTTGGTCATAACGACAACAAGATTCATCAGAACGAAGTACAACAAGAAAACCATTTCATTCATGACTGCTACCAATCTTCTAATCTAAAACTGCCTCAACTTCATCATCTACGCTCGAAGACGGTACTGCTGCGTCGCGTAGGAACCGCTAGCTCCACCACCTGAAGTGACACCTCCATTCGCACCAGCGTGACCACCGACACCGGCACCCGCGTTGATGTTCGCGCCCGCGTTGAAGTCCGCGCCGGCAGAGATGCCGGCTCCAGCCTTGATACCAGCTCCGATGCCAGCTCCGGCGTTCAGTCCAGCGGTGCCGGCGACGCCCGCTCCCGCTCCCACACCAGCGTGACCACCGACACCGGCACCCGCGTTGATGTTCGCGCTGTCTTCGAAACCGAAAGAGATGCCGCTGCCAATGTTGAGGTCGGTGTTACTTTTACCATCAATGCCGAAGTTGGTGCCGAAGTTGAAGCCGGAGCCAATGTTGAGACCTGGCTTGTTGGTTTTTGGCTTGTCACCAGTGGTGATACCTGTTTGAGTCGCAGGGTTGGATGGATAGGAAGGTTGCTGTGGCTTGCCTTCTGGGGCAGCTGTTGGTTCACTTGGCGCGCTCGTTTCTTGAGGTTTCGAGTTGGAGTCGTTCTTTGCAGGTGGCGCTTGGGTCGGCGCTTCGCTTTGAGTCGGTTTCGACGGCTTGTATGCACCTGCTGGGGCATCAGACGACTTCTCAGTTGGGCCTGGAACACTCGAGTTGCCGCCGCTTTGCGTGGCTGCAGGCGAGCTTGGCGCAAGAGTCGCTGACGGCGTAGCAATTGGAGCGGGAACTTCAGTTGGAACCGCACTTGGGGTGACGATCGGAGTCACACTTGACACCGCAGGCGACGCTTCAGTCGGGGATCCGTGCGACGAGGTCGCGCTTGGCGGAGCCGCCGCCGCAGGTGTAGACACCTGGGCTGCAGGCGAGGCGGTCGAGGCGCCAGGCGACTTGGAGCATGGAGGGGGCGGCGCGCCGTAGGACGACTGTACGAATTGGGTCTCCGCTTGGACAGCAGCAGAAGACGAGAACAACGCAACGGCGACGACGCACAGACGGAGGAACTTTTGACTGGACAACATTTTGATGGGACTTGGAAGAGGGACTCGAAGGGGACTTGAGACGAAGAGAGACTTGAGTTGGTAGTTCAAGCGGAGGGAAGAAGACGATTACAGTGTACGAGACGCGAAAGTGCTGCGCGTGTGGGGGCTGGTACTCACTTGCCGGGGGAAGTGAAGATTGGAGAATGGGAGACTTGGAAGGAGGACGGGAACGACCGAGCCTTGGCAGGATCGATCAAACCCACCGAGTCGCTCAAAGGTAGCGAGAGAGAGAGAGCAAGACAGGGAAGTAGAGCTTTTGGCTCTATGGAAATACTGCAGCCTTTGCCGCACTAAGCATTTAGAGCAGCAGATAGATCTGATATGATCGCCCAATTACCACTTACTGCAATAGCCAGATGTCAAGACACCCACAAACACTTCGCAGGTGGTTTCTACCGAAATTGAGCTGTGTCTGTACGTTTGTTGAGCTTCAAAGGCGAGAGAGAGAGAGAGAGAGAGAGAGCGAGAGAGAAAGAGAAAGAGAGCTATCCCACTGTTGTGCTGACACCAGACAGCCGCGATCACACGATCGATTAGCTGGTCAACATCGGCTGTACCCACACGCGTGCTTCCACACAGTGGACTGGATCTGATGACCAGCAACCCCGGATTCTGTCTAATGGGCGTCTCGCATTCGTTCTCCACGCTCTCTCACTAATGCTCAAAGCAAACCAGAGCTTGAAGGATGTGGTCCCTTCGTACTCCAGTGCATGCATACCCTTGCAACCTGACTGGTCGAGCCTTTACCTTTGCTGTGGCCATCCCTGAGCTCCAAACGTTTGGCGAAGGTGCATTGCTTTGACGCAACGTAATGTGAACGTTTGAAGCTCAGGGATGGATGATCTGTCAAGGTAAAGAAAGGCTCGTCGCAAGAGACGAAGGGATCACTTCCTCCCAGTTCGCTTGTCAGGCGTTCGATCAACTGAATCCTCAGCAAATTCACTCGCTCGAGAGGTGATTGATCGACCAAACCCGCTCCACTCTCTTGGCAAAGCTCTTGCTTTCCCATGAGCCACGAGGGTGAAGCGACCAGCACGTCAACGATGAAAGCTCCTTTCGGTCTAAAGGAACACTCGCTGAACCTCTCTCTCAACGGCCTGTTCCGCTTGCTCAAGTCGCAGATTTCTATGATAACGAAACTACCAAACAGCATATTCGTCGTCTTCCTCCTCTCACATCTGTTCTGCCTGTGCCCTTTCACGCCCACACGCATCTGGCTCATCTGATACTTTGCTCACATGGACCAGACCAAACTGTGCAGCGGAATGCGAGACGCGCCACGAGAGCCTGCGTCTGTGACTGAAACAACTTATGCGTCAAACGACGCTGCCTCAGCCACAAGCAGCGCTGATGGCAGAGATCAGCAAGCCAACCGCGTGGCTGATGTCGGCACCAACAGCGATGAGCCGAACGATTCTACCTCAGCCTCCTCAGGCTCAGGCACCAGTCCGCCAGGCTCTGCTGTGAGCCAGCACCCAGCGCTTCCCCCGCTACTGATAAAGTATCTGCAAGCTGAAGGCGCTGCTGATGCTGATAGAAATGAGAAGGGGTCTCCAGCCGATCGCGCGCTGCTGGTTCTGCGCATGGTCGACTGCAGCGTCTCGCCTGAGACCGTCGCGCGTCTCTCGGATTTCGTCGCCTTGATTAACACCAACCTGGTTCGCCTGAGGTACCGAACTGGATGGATCTCAGCAACCTACAAGCGAGGATTGTAGCTCTACAGCTTTTAACTGTGTCCTGTATGCTTTGGTGTCATAGTCTGTCGAAGAATGCAATCGGACCCAATGGACTGCGACTTCTCGGCAAAGCCCTCGTCACGAACAACACGTTGCAGTTCCTCGAACTTGACGCCTGCGAGCCCGCAGGGGACCCCTTCTGGCCGCAGCTGGACGGGCTGTTGGCGCTCTCCAAGGGCATCCAGAGCGTGCGCTCCAACCTCCTCAAGTAGGTGCCCGAGTGTGCTTTGATACTCTCAGATGACACTCAACCTCGATACAAAACTATCCCTACCAACCTGTATCTTAGTGTCGCCAACAACGACTTGCAACCCGTGGGCTGCCGCATCATCCTCGGCGCGTTCTCGCTCTACCCGGCGCTTACGGCGCTGGACCTCTCGAGCAACATGCTGAGCTTCTTCGGCGACAAGCAGGGCTACTTTGCGTTCTCGTACCTGATGCAGTACGCCCCCCAGGCTCTGCTGGCTCAGCATCTCCGACAACCCGCTGCCAAAGCAGTCACTCCCGGTTCTGAGAGAGGCTTTGGAGGCCAACACGTCGCTCACGTGTCTCTATGCGAGGAACTGCGGCGTGCAGAAGTATCAACTAACAGCATTAGTACCAGCCTCCACCAGTGGCGACCATAGAGTATCAGAGCGCACCAACTTTGGTACTTTTAACACTTCAGTATTGGTACTAAATTATTCCTGTAATTGTTGACACTCTTTTTGTCTCCAATGGAGGACTCAACTGAAGAGTCAGGCCTGAGACGCCGCTCTTTAAGTCCAGATAGACAAGGTATCAAGCCATTTTGCTCTTAAAGTACCAGCCAGCGAGAACCAAAAGAGACAAGACAAGGATGTGAGAGCACGAGCAGTTTGGACGCGCGCCGAACCTGCGTCCGCGCACGGCTGGGGCTTCGCGAGGTACCGGCCAATCTGCTGCCCAGGCATCGAGTGATGGCTCATCAGCGCCGCTCGCGTTACAGCAGACCCCACTTGAAGAGCTCGCGCGTATCGCGGACGAGTCCAACCAGGAATCCGCGCTCAAGGTATGGTATGGTACTTGCAGCTTGTCAGGGCTTGTGTGGAACGAAATTGGTGTTGATACTGAATTGCGATGGCGTTTGATACTTTCATGACTGGGGAAGCTGAGTGAGCGACTGCAGATGCCTCGCCCTGGTAGTGCCGCTGTGACTACATGACAGCCCAACCAGAGTCAGGTACGCACAAGCTCAATTGCATTCCTACTCCAGTGGTTGTAGGTGATCTGCATCATGTGTTTTCAATCGGGTCTGTCGTAATGTATTAGGCATTATTGGGATGTCATCCCGCCACCGCCACCATGAAAGCAGCCGCGTACGAATCCGCGAAGTCTGCGCTGCGACCAAAGTCAGCGCCCTCTGGAGCGCGACACTCGAGCACGAGCCAGCACCAAATGGAGCGCATCCAAACCGCGCTCAGCAACTACAACAGTAATAACAACCCCTCAAACGTGAATGTCGGACCTTCTGGACCAGAGACAGCGACCAAGTCGGAGCCTGTGAATCGTTCCAAGTCTGGACCAGACCAAGGTCATTCGCCTTACTCTCACAACAAACAGGACGATAGGAGACTAGCTTCAGAGGCAACGGTAGCAGCAGTGGCTGCAACCCCACGCGCGCCACTGATGAAGAAAGTGCCGATGTCGTTGCTGCGTCCAGGCTCGCGATTGAGCAAACGCCCGCCGTCCGCTGCGCCAGTTTCCATCTTCAAAGAGCACAGCGACACCATCAGCAAACAGGAATAAACGTCTCGACTTGAAGCACCCAGGCAAGCTGCACCAACTACCGCCATCGCTACCACAACACCGTCGTCTGGTATCAAAAGACCGTTTTCTGTAGCGCCGTTCCGTCAGAAGTAGCCTGAAAGCGGTACAAAACACTCCGACATTCTTCCACAAGTTCCGTCGAGTGCTAGAGACAAAAATGGAGCGCCACAGCCGAGGAAGCAGATGCTCGAAGCAACAGCCTCGCCTACAGACCAACGAGGAGGTAATTCTGTCCTTTTCTGGCTTCCCCTAGAGCTCACTATCGACTCGCTGAGTTTGACCCTCACTCCTCTCCATTTGTCACCCTAGGTTCTCCTCAGCTGGAGCCAGCCAATGTGGCGCTCATGCCGTCCTACCACCGCAACACGTTCATCTATGCAGTCCCACTTCACTGCCTCGAGCCTGGTCGGCAGTACAACCCATACCACATCGTCACGATCTCCCATGTACGGCACGGATTCCCATTCTTTACGAGGCCATCGATGCAAATCAGCTGAGGACTGACCCTCGAGCGTATGGCCATTTGTAGGACCTCCTCTTTGAAGGCCAGCAGCGCGAGGCCAAGTGCGATTACTACACGACCAGCGGTGCAGGCTTCACGTTCCACCTCAAGGACGGCGGCTCCCGCGCGGCTTTTCTGGCCACCGACGAGTGGGAGCGCCAGCGCCTGCAGTTTGAGCGGATCGCCCGCCTGCCCACGTTTCAACTGTACGTCCATAGCTGGGTCAACGCCAAATTGCTACCACGACAGGACGGATAACCTTGTTGTCTCTTTGTGTAGATTCCGGTATCGCAAGGTGTTTCTCGGCTGGAAGAAGTAGATCCGGCGTGAGAAAATCGAGACGGCGCGCGTGAATCTGCTCTCGGAGCTCTATTTCTCGCATCCAGCGCTCGTGGAGGGCATGAAACTAGTGCAGCCAGAGCTCCGCAAGCTGGAAACTGTACAGTTGGTGTGCGATTTCGAAGGCGCCGCGCTCACGCTTGTCGAGTTTATCGACAAGAACGTACGTACCCATTGCCTAGAGGTACGCAACTGCACAGCTACGTTAATCAATGTCGCCACCTGTTATGACTAGGCGTCATTTTTGAGCTACCAGATCACCGCTATCTGTGAGATCAACGCTGCCATCCAGGACATCCTGCTGCGCGCGTGCGAAAGCTGCCTCGACAACGTCGAATCCGCCTACGGAGGCTTCCCGGGCCACGAGTTCGCGCTCTTGACGCGGAAAAGCAGCAACTTCCACCTCTTCGACAGCTACGTGGAGCGCGAGATCGCGCTTGCGACCGCCGACACGCAGTTCATGCTGCACGAGCACTTCCAGATGTCGTCCGGTGCTGGTACTCGAGGTATTCAACCTACTTCCAGGCTGTCGCCCTCGAAAGCTGCCCAGCTGAGGACGACCCGCAAGAAGCACCTGGAGCGGACGCTGCTCCGCGAGCAACAGCGACCTGAGAACCGCTTGGACGAGATCCGGTGGACCATGGCGGCGATTCGACGGCACAAGTGCATGCGCCTGACCAAGTTTGTGTTTCTCGTGGACTTTATGCAAATGGACACCTACTTTGCGATGGTGCTTCGTAGTGTTGAGGTGGTATACGACCACTTGTTGCGAGGTGCGAATGCGCTCTATGTGCGCAAGCTGATCGCGCGTCCGGACCTTGTCGTGGCGTCCCATCGAACGCTGGACGTGCCTCAGAACAGCGATCATAGCGACAACGTAGCTCAGCTTGAAGGCTCCAGTAACTCTAGCAACAATAACAGCAGAGCATCAGCAGTTAGCCCAGCCACTGGGCCGGACAAACGAAGCGCCTTGTACCTGACGAAGCAGCAGACGGAGCGGTTCCTTCGCGCGGCGCTCGACGGCAAGTTCCAGGTCCAGTCCACTGACTTAAGTCTCGAAGACGCCAAGTCGGCGGTCGTCTGGATGGAGAGCAACTTCGAGGCGCTCTTTCTCCACGCGCTCGTGTAGCGAACAACTACGGTAACAACTGGCGAGCAGCATGCGAAAGACACCTACAGCCTTGGCGATCTACTGAGCGTTGTCGAGGCCGATGTGCCGCAGGAGCTGGTGCTGCCGCAGTTCTCCGGCTCAGAGCATAGCATTTCCCTCAGATCAGCAGCCGAGCCGGGTCCAGAGGGCGATCATCAGGCCGTCAGTACCTCCGAAAACAACCTCAACAGCATTCGCAGCATCGCGATACTCGCTCCAAAACCGCTCTTTCAAGTCGAACTGGAGTTGGTTCAAGTCGCTGAAACTCACAAGCAGCTCTCTTCACCCGAGTTCAAGATTAGAATCCGCCCTGAAGTGGACAAGATCCTGACCGAGATCCGAGGTTTGCTCAACAGGTTCGTTGAGCTCTTTGACGCGATTCCGTCGCTCGTCGCTTACCCAGATCTCTCCTCAATCCTTAAGTTCTCTGACGACATTCGTTCATTTACGCTGGATATGTCTGGCGACAGCACCGACAAGAACAACAACAATAATGCGAATGGCGCAGGGCTCCTTGCACAGCAAGCCATTGGCGAAGGTGGCGGTGACCAAGACGACGAGAATGGACCGCAGAATACCGTAGAGCGGCTCACGGAACGTATCAACGACGACAGCGACTACAGCTCCCTTCGCGCCCAGATCGACAAGCTCACTGGGAGCGCTTCCGAGGCGGCGTCTCAGCTTGTCGACTGCTACGCGGAGATGGTAGCGCTGCACACACAGAACCAGCTGATCGGCTTTGATGAGATCGCGGCAAAGTTCCGATAGAACGAGTACTCGCTGTCGACTATGACCAAGGACATCGCGAACCTCAACAACCAGGTAAAGTACACAGCGTGTTCTTAGTAGGCATCTTCCGCTCTTGAGATCTACTACTCTAGGTACGAGTTTAACAACGTCGTCTGTATTCTTTCGGTCCGGGACATCCACGCGCTCGGCGTCTCACAAGACGTCGAGTTCCTCCACTTCAACGTCGAGGAGCTCCAGAAAGCGCTGCCCCCGTCTCCCCTGCGCTGCTTAAAGACCCTGAACGCGCTTTTCCCCAGCCTCGCGCGCGAGAAGTGCGACCAGTTTCTGGATTTCGCGGAAGCGCGTGCAGTCGAGTCCAAAAGCCGATTGCTGCGAACCTGGAGGCATTTGCGAGCTATCTACTGCACCTCAAGGTAGACTCCTACCATGTATACTTTGGCTCTAAGGTGACTCTGTAATTCTAACCATTGATGTGTTGGTGTACCCTAGGATGTGTACGATGAGGTTCAGGAGAAAGAGTTTGGCCTGAGCGCGCTAGCGGATCTCTTTCGCGTTCTTGACAAACTTGCGTTTGATATCCCACCGGCAACACTATAGCAATTTAACCTGTGCGAACCCGAGTTCGTGGCGCTCAAGACCCAGGTCGCGGACGCCACGGGGCGGCGCGAGGCGGATATCACCGAATACTCGGCGTTGTTGAGTGACACAATGAAGCATGTGAGTGAGAATGAACCAAAATGCACACACAAAACTGCTACTAAGCTGGTGCTAACCGTGTTGGGTGTTCTACTCAGTTGGATGGCGGCATTGAGGACCTGAAAGCAAAGACAAGCAACCACGCGGTGGATGAAATGGTGAGCCCCTGTCACGAGGCGCGACAGATGTCCTCCGCTCTCGAAACCGAGTCGCTCAGGCTCTCCACACTCTCAGAATGCCTTGTCTGGGCCCAGAACGTGTTTGCAGAGTCGTCCAACAACGCGAGACTCCCGACCAACGAGTTTGCCGAGCTGCACACAATCTCCAGTGAGCTGACGCTCAAGCGCGAGCTGTGGGAAGCGGTCTGCAAGGCCGAAAACTACTTGACTGCGCGCTCGAGTACCACATTTCGGAACATTGATTTTGGCGAGATGAAAGCCATCGTGGCGCACATGGGTGAGGTGTTCAAGCGGCTGCAGCGGAGCTCCTTCCAGATCGTAGCTTTGAAGGGTCTGGAGGACTCGAAGAACGTGATCGAAGGGCTCACACCCGTGATCCACGGCCTGCGCAACGAAAGCCTGGAAGAGCGCCACTGGACGAAGCTCGAAAACAAACTGCAGTGCTCGTTCACGATTCTTGTACCAGCACCTACCACAAGAGAGGACCAAGAGACCCCAATGGTGGTGGTGACGAAGCCCTGCTTAGAGGAGTCAAGTACCTGGATCTTCCTTTACGCCATCTCCTCGAGATCCAGGCCGTGACGCGCGCGAGTGCGGTCCACCAGGTCTCGGAAGAAGCCACGCCCGAGGCCGCAATCTCCAAGAGCTTTGAGAGCGTGTTGCACACGTGGGGGTGAAAGAGATCCCGAGTTCCCCAAGAAAGACCGCGAAGGACGCGAGGCGTTTTGTCTGGGCGACTGCGAAGAGCTCCTGGCGCTGCTGGAAGAGAGCGAAGTGCTGCTGCGCATCATGGACTTCTCTTCCTACACGCGCCCAATCCAGACAAAGCTCACGTGGCTGCTGAGCGGCTGTCGCACGCGAACGAGGCGCTCGAGCTGCTCCAGGTGTGCCAGCAGAAGTGGGAGTACGTACAACGCCTGACGTCTGCGGATTTCTTGCGCTCGTTCCCAGACCAGGCCAAGATCCTGCAGAAGCACGACGCCGCGTGGCGAAGTCTCATGGAATCAGTCGCGAAGTGGTCGCTGTGTGTGCCGTTCGGCGTCAGCGTAGACAACCGCCACACGCTGCAGATGATCACCGAAGGCTTTGAGACCGCCGCAAAAAGCCTCGCGGACCACTTGGAGGTAGGTTGCTACTACTGGGTTTGCATCGGTTTGGATAAAGAGGAGCAAAGGCTGACAAAGTATGTGTGGCGATGATACACGACTGCATAGGTCAAGCGGCAGGTGTTTCCGGCGTTCTTCCGCCTCTCCAACTACGAGCTCTCGATTCTGCTCTCTCGCTCCAGAGATGTGGGCAACATCCAGCGATTCTTGCACCAGTGCTTTGAAAACGTCGGCCGTATCGTGTTTGGCACGCGGGACGCCTTCCAGGATATCCTGACTGTACGTTTCTATATCCCTGTGGTTATCGTTCGGTGGACAGACTACTAGTCTAGGCAACTGAGCTCACCTGCCAGTTTGTTTATGCCGGCCGGTTATTAGGTCACGTCTCGAGCGTTTCTTACCGCGGAAGTGGTGCCCATGGGAAAGAACCTGAAAGCGCGAGGGCCTCCAGAGCAATGGCTCGCGGCGGTGGACAAGCGGCTTTCGGACCAGCTGCGACGGAAAACCAGAGACATTGTTGGATTTCTCGCAGAGTTGACTTCGTTGGCAATATCGACTCCTCGAGCCACTGGGGGCTCTGAAGAACCGCGCGAGATTGATTCGAAACAGATTCAGGTAAATAATCGTGTCTAGGTGTCACCAGTTCTCTCGTGTCTTGATACTAATCTCTAGCCATTTCATCCTTTCTAGTATATTCTACTCGCTGACAAGATCCACCGGTGTGAGCCGATCGAAACCAAGCTGAACGGCCCTGAGCCTGCCTCTCACGAAGAGCTTCGTCAAGAGCTTAATCGGTACCACCGATTACTGGTGATGTGGCTCTTTCGTCAAAGCGCAAATGCCCAAGGTATCGATTCGGCATCATCACCTCGCAATATGGTGCTGCGATCAAGTCTGATCCCCCAGGACCTTCAGTTTCGCGACGCGCTTGCGAGCCATTTCGACTACCAACCTGAGCAAGATAACAGTAGCCTTTCCGGCCCGACGGTTGCTCGAGACAGGCGGCACTTCGGAGTCAGCTGGGACTTGCTACTCAAATACTGCTTCAACGGCACCACCACCGTCGGATACGAGTGCCACGTCGAGACGAATGGGCTGAAAGCGCCCTACGGCTTCCACTACGCCGATCCACACACTGACAGCTGCGTCGTCGCGCCAGGTACTCGGCGGCCTCTGTTCTCGCTCTCCGCGTATATTCGCAGCACCCAGGGGGTCATACTCGCGGGATCCGCGGATTGCGGGAAGGCGAACCTGGCGTTTCAGGTCAGTCGGGTCCTCGGCCGTCCGTTCTTTGGTACGACGGCAAGTGCGCCGACGGTACTCTCGCATGTGCTGAGGCTGCTGAGAGGAGCGCTTCACTCTGGAGGTACTTTTTGTCTCAGTATTACATAGTTGGCACCTAGCGCGATGGAGATTGTACGGGTCGTCGCGACGATTCTGGAGAATATCGAGGTACACAAAGTTGAAAATGGTAGTTTTTTCTCCCTAATATACTAAAAAGCTAACGCTGCAATCTATCTCTCTTGTGCTCTACTGTGGCACGCTGTGTTGACCAAGCTCCCGGTTTGTGGCCTCCAGCGGGAGGCGATCACGTTCATCCCGGGCTCAGCATTGACCCTCACACGAAGATGCCAGGTTTACGACTTTGCAGCTAGAAAGTTAGATGAACGAGGTGGACGAGCGATGACGGAGCAGCTAAGCCACTTTGAGCTTCTCGAGTATGATTTCGGGTACATTCTAGAAGCGATTCTACTCAGCAGAGGGTTTGAAGCGCCTCGTGAAGTGTCGAGAAAGTTGTTGATGGTGTGGTATCAAGTGCGAGGCTCTTGCTTCGCAGAGAGGCACGCTGAGAGTACCAGTACCTCCGGCTTCGTGTTCAGAGGTGTCAAAGCGATCGTTGCGTCCGTCGCAATCAAGATCGCGCAGAGCAAGGAGGAATTTGAGAGGGGAAGCCTTCAGCTGTTCCTGCTCCGCGAGGAAATCTTGCAGTACTTTGTCGTTTCCACTTCTTAGTCCCACAAAGACAACGAAGTCCTGGTTCAGATCCTCGACCAGGTTTTCCAAAACGACGGCCATGACAAAGAGTGGTTCGTAAAATAGTGGAGACGCAGCTAAGTTGAGACCCTCGAGAGCCCTTCGTCAAGCGAAAGCATCTTGCTTCCTCACATCGAAGCAGCAACGAAGGCGCTTCATCTGGTCCCTTGTCGAGCGCTTGTGAGCCAAGTGCAGTCACTTGTAAGCGGTTTAACAACAGCGACCGGCGTGATCTTGGCGAGGGTGAGTGGATCCGGAAAGACGGCAACGTATGGGGTACTGGCAAAGGCACTCGGTCTCTACAAGCGCCGTATCGAGCAGGACCCAGTCAAGCCAACTGGCAATGTAACTACAGTTGCCCGGGCTCAATGTCTCCGCCTCACCGAGACTCACCTGCGACTGGGCCTGTCGCGGGCAGCAGCAACAGCACCGCATCCGGTCCTGATAAAGAACCCGAGAGCTTTGTGAACGTCCGCGTGGTTCTTCCGATGGCGCTGACGATCACGCAGCTCTACGGAAGCACGGCCCCCGACGGCGAAGGACGCACGAAATCTGTACTCGGACGTTTGATTCGACTTGCGCAGGAGAGATTCGGTCTTGTTCGGTCGAGCTACGCTTCACTCTATGGACCTCATGATGGAAACTATGAGGTGCCCAAAGTACTGGTGCCGCTGGCGGCAATGCAATCGCTGCTTTGGGTCGTCTTTGACGGCACAGTGGAGTTCTCGTGGCTCGAGTACCTGAGCTACCTGCTCAGACGAAAGTCTGCATTTTCCCTCCTGGAGAGCGCTGTGCTGCTGTTCCAAGACGGCGATAGCATGACCCCTCCCAACCTCCATTTCCTGTTTGATACTTTGTCGATGAAGCATTACTCGCCGAGTATCCTGCACCTCAATGCGATTATCGGCTTTGATACAAACGACAAGTCTCCTGAGGATGGGAACCCCAGCTCTACTGTTTGTCCAAGCGCCTCAGAGCCAATCCATCGAGCCTATATTCGTCGTTTCCTGTTAATCCAGCGAGAAACCTGGAGTAGCGGCAAGGGAGACTCGCAGTCTAGATTGCGCTTCGAGCGCATCAAAATTGGACTCACGCTGCTTCCGCAACTCACCTACGAGCTTTGTGACCAGATGCTCGAGTTCTATGGCGCGCGCGTCAAGTTTACAAAAGATGACAACGTGACTCTACCACTATTTTCTTCGAGCGCACAGCACGAACAAGAGTTCGAAGTCACTTCCAAAACTCTACAGAGCACAACCAGCAGAGTCAATGCCAAGCACGGCTGGCTCCGACATATCGCAGTGTTCCCTGGAACCGCGGGCGTGCTTGTCGTCTCCAAGCATTCGTCCCACAGCTTCGCGCTCATCGAGCGCGCGTTCTTCCAGACGATCTTCATCAAGGAAGTTCGCGTCGCACTCCTGCAGCAGCTCTTCGCAGGGAGCTTTCGAGCTTCTGCAGAGCTGGTGGGCGAGGTCTTCGCGTTGCCGAAGAGCGTGGTGCTGAACAATCCAGCGCTGCGCGAGAGCGGAGGAGTAGGTGCTGATCTTTCGACGAACCCGCTGCTGTTAATCAGAAAGTTTGACGAAATCCGCAAGCTGGAGATGGAGAAATCCGACGTCCTAGAGACGACGCCGCTGGCGCTGGCGAACATGCAATTCAATGTGAACCCCGAGCACTGGGAAGGGCTCTTCCAGATCCTGCACCGCACGTATCAGCGCACGACGTCTGCGGCTTCCAAGCGCCACTACAGCCAAGTTGAGCAGCAGAACCAGATGAAGCCCAAGCTGAGCCAACTGCCGCCGTCAGCTCTGGCAACATCGTCATTAGTACTGTCGCCTAGTGCACCTCCACCAAAATCGGTTTTGACGACCTTGCGAGCGCCAACTGCTCGCCGGCTATCGACAGCGCAGTCGCTGCTGCATCGGGACTCCGATATCTCACTGGCTACAATGGCGTACCCGAGGCTTCTCGCAGTTGTCGACAGTTGGCAGGTACTTCCGGTGCACTTGCAGAAGAACTTGCTTTGCTTGCACGGCGAGCACACCGGTTGTCTGTACAGCAGCACTGCTCTTCGCAGTGCAACTGGTTTCAAGAAGCGCGTCCAGTCGGCGCTCTTGCGATTTACTTTTCATCCATGTCGCGAGTTACTGCAAAACCCACTTTCAGTGGGCGAGAGCTCCAAAGTAAAAGCTGCTTTCGCTGCGACAGGTGGCCATGATCCTCAGGGTGTTGCTGAAATCGATGGCAGAGCTGCGTGCTCCATCGACCTGGCAATCGCTCAGCAGCTTGATACTCTTTCATGCACTGCTGATCTTCCGAAGCAACTTGACCTTATTGTCCCATGGAGGTCCTCACACGAAGAGCTACGACTTCGATAACTTGTCACCGCAGTGAACCAGTTTCTCCCGCCACTGGTGCAGCTGAAAACTGCCAAAGATATGACGAAAAAATCCATTTTCGAGCGCTTCCAGCAGCAAGCGGTGCTCAGTGCGTATTCACGTGCACCAGTATCCTCTGCGGGTGGATACTGCGAAGTAAGCTTCCTAACGCAGCTCTATCGCGAGTGCTTCAGTTTGATGGACTGCGGAGTACAGTTTAACTCCGAGGCATCTATTGCGGGTAGTCATGGAAGTTCAAAGGGCTCTTCATTGAGTGTGAACCCTCCTCCATTGGAAGGCTCAAGCCGACCTGCCAACATCGCGATGCGGCGGCAGAACAGCACGATGCGGAACCTCGTGAGGCGAACGAGCCCGCCATCCTCGGTCGGTAGCAACACGCTCCTGGGTGCGTCCTCATCTCCTTCATCGCCAGTTTCAAGTCCTCGCGCAGGTGTACCTCGTCTTCCAGAACTTTCGGCTTCTTCAGTGCTGGGGTTCCTGGAGTTTCCACTCGAGATTCTGTACCTCGATACCTCGGATATAGATCAGTGGCCCGAATTGTGCTGGAAGTTCTCTGAAACCCTCGAGAAGCGCCACGATGCCCAGCTTCGCAAACTGTTTACTGGTTGTAGCAAGTTTTTCGGCATGAGCTTTGCCTTTAAATAATCACTGCAAGGCGCGGACTTTGGGTTAACTGTCACGCTCTTCTGGAGCAGCCAGCAATAGCGACTCAATTCGTTGTGGTGGACAGCAGCGCAGTGGACGACGCGAGTGGCATTCAGGGACTCAGTTCAGAATCGAGCTCACTGAAGGCAGGTAACCTTGTTGGGCTCATTCAGACAGCATTTCTCGACAGATTCAATAAGGGAGCGGCCCAGATTCACACGGTCCTGACCGATTTGCTTCATGAGATCAGATCACCTGCACAGCAACAAAGCAGAGCGAATGCCAGCCAAGTATCGGCCAACCAAGCCCAGACTTCGCTTCTGAGTATTCGCAATCCAAACATTCGAGACCAGCTCCTGATTCTACTGCGGAACGAGATCCCTGCTGAATTGTATCAGAGCATCGATCCACAAAAACGCTCTCTTTCAGCCACTCCACAATGGTCACTCAGCGACTTGCTCGCTCATTACCAGTGCTGGCGACACTCTCTGTCAGCAAACAACAGAGAATCCAACTACAGAACACCTCCAGCGTGGCGGTTCTGGGCACCGGCGCTCTTTTCCTCGGTGGCCATGGCACACATCATCGAGACAGCGAAGCTGAGCTACTGTGAGATTCAAACTCTGGATGCCGAAGTGTACTCTGTGAGCTACTCTCTACACCTCCCCATCGAAGAAGAGAGGTCAGTTGAGATGGGGCCTCTACTACCACCACAAGCAGGTCAAAATCAACAGCTGCAACTAAACCACGACCGAAACTTCCCTGAAGACACGTTTGCGGTTTTTGACGGACTCTGCGTGGTTGGAGCGACCTGGAACGCCGACTTTGGGTACGTGAAGCCATTTCACGAGCGAGAAAGTTCCGCGATGAGGTCTCAGCAGTGAGTGCTGTTTCTGTGCTCACTTGAGCCAGTTCCGTCCACTGGTACCAATACCACCACTGCAAAGCCAAGCGAGCATGATCAGCAGAACCAGGTCCAACCAGGAAACCTGAGGCTACTCCAGCCCAAGGCGCACGCTCCTCATCCTAAGCGGGTGCTCCCACTCCTGGACTCAGGAGCTGGGAGTAGTTTGCTCTTTGAAGTTGAGCTGCCGGTTGCATCAGCAGTAAGTGGAGGTTGGCGCCAGTCGTTTGTGACGCCCTACCTCACGTTCGTGACTCCACACAGATACAGCGCCACCTATTCATTAGTTAGCTGAGCAGTACGGCAACTACAGTTAATGAGCGAAATGCCATATCAAAATGGTCAGTTTGCGTTTTCTTTATTACAAATGCGCCTGCGCTCCGCACCTCTTTACACTCGCACTCGCCTGCGTCTCGTCATTGGTCGCTTTCTGCATAACAAAGACGCACTGGAAGGTGATCTATCTCCACGGCCGTCCATATTAATAACAAGCCGCGTGCATATAAAAACAAGAGCACCATACGTCAGCATTAGCAGCTGTACTAAGCACTGTATCGCGCTCCTGCTCTCTAGATGCTCATGGGCTTGGGCATGAGGATCGGCTTCTGCTCCTCCGCCACGGGGCTCTTGAGCGGCTGCTTGGGGGACGCGGAAGTCGAGCCGGGCGTGCTGCTGCGCGAGCCGTTCGTCGCGCTGAGCCCCTCGGTCTGCACACGCAGCAGCGGCTGGGCAGCAGGTGCAGTACCAGCATATGTAAATGCAGCGGCGGGGGAGGCGGCCGGGAGTACGGGGGCGTGGGCGCTGGTGGTGGGCACGGCATCCATCTTGTCTTGCCTTCTTCTTAGTCTTGGCTTCTTGGTGATCTTCTGGTGCTCCCAGTGCAGTACAGTCACTTGAATTGTTAGGTCCGATTTCCAATGCGTCACAGTCATACAGTAATGTGTTTTCTAAAGTACGTTTTTCTGGCTACTGTATTTTGTGCAGAGCGAGCCTGATTTCTATCTCTTTTGGTGGTTGATGTAGCGGAGCGCGAGCGCGGCCAGGACGCGGAACACCGTGATATAGATGAGAACCACGACTAAGTACAGCGCGATCTTGTCGTGCTCCGTGCGGAAGACGCCCTTGGTGAACCCTTCACCGTCATGGGGCCGAGGTTCACGGGCGAGTTCACGAGCGGCTGGCAGCCGAGCTCCGGGCCAACGTTTCACCAGGTGTCCGTGGCAGCGTCGTAAATCGGATCGGTCGAGCAGTCGGCGAACACGAGCGCCACGGCGATCGAGAGTGGGAACCGCGGCGGCGTGATCGTGTAGAGCCACTGGTAGCTCGATAGGATGGTGCTCACGGATGGACTGAAGCCCATGAACAGGATTAGGGTGTTGTTCACGGTGGTGGTGTAACCGGGCACGTCAATGCTCGGTTACGCGGCACGATACACAGAGTGAGGA